>CAJQZP010001288.1:1135000-1295000 GCA_907164705.1 Parnassius apollo
CTACATGTCACTGTTCCAAACTACCATTTCTTTTTCGAATTCGTAAAGTGCTTATTTGAACTCTATCATCCTAAAAAATTTTTTTTAATGAATGATATGTAGTGCTATTATTTTGACGTTATACTTGGACATTTCGAAACAATGCATGAAGTGGTCTTAACTGAGCTTTAATTAAAAGTATTTTGTCATGTATATTGATACGATTTTCTTCCATACTTTTAAGAAATATTTTAATAGTTTGTACAAATCTTTCAGCCTGCCCATTAGTTACAGCATAGAACAGATAACAGTACAAGGTTACGGGACGGTAGGAAGCTGAAGTTCGATATATGATTGCCGATTGTTTTAGGAATCCTTCAAATTAAGATCATCTAAATGGTCTTCCGTTATCAGACACTGATTTAAGCAAAATAAAAAGTTCTATTGATCCGATCGCTACAGTAAAGTTCACAGGATCACCCGCTAGGACAATCTGAAGATTTCCTGAAATTTTCATCATAATCGGGCCAGCCGTTTTGGAGTGTATAGGGAACATATACACACATCGACTATACATATATATATATATATACGATGTGTGTATATGATGGTTCTTTAAAAACAAAAAATACTTTTCTTATATGTCACAATCAAAATTAACTGACAAATATGGTGAAGGGATGTGGTCCAGTAAATGTTCATTCAGAATTGTAATTTATATTTTACGTTATCTCAATATGTGTATTGAAATGTGTTATTATTAAGGGTCAGCCACTCTGAGAGGCTGTTTCCTTTGTAGGCGCCCGACTGGGTCAAAATGGTCGAAGGGTCAAGAAATAATTGTAATTTCTAGAAAAAATACTCTGTGATTTATTAGTGTATTTATTTGAAATTGTAAATTATAAAAATATAAAAATTATGTTGTTAAAATCACCGAATCATATTTACTTAACTGAAATATTTTTTTTAATAAGAGTAGTGTTCGCCGCATTGCCACCATACGAGTTGGTGAGCTTCACATGTCAAAGTGAGTTTTCTAAGAAAACTCACTTTGACATTTTCTTTACCTACCGCTAAACATGTGTTAAAAATGCGATTATCAATTTAAGTGACGTCGACGGGGAGAAGTTTAATGCGAGCGCTTATTCCCAATCTACTAAGGCTCAAAATCGCTAGCTAAATAATATTCTATACATTTATTTATTTTTATTTATTTAATCTTTGTTGAACCTTACATCAGTACAGAATTAAAAGGCGAACTTAGGGCTAAAAGCATTCTCATCTAGTCAACTTAGGATAAATCACATAAATATGTGTACCTAGTGATATATATATATACATATACATATATATATATATATATATATATATATATATATATATATATATATATTGTGTATATGTTTATATTGATATGTATGTACACATATTTATGTTCTTTGCAACCGAATGATGGAGCTTAGCAGTTATGAAGCAATTTTACCAAATGAGTCCGAACATTTGTCTTAAATGTTTGTTTGCTGGTAGTTTGTCTTAACTTTTCAGGCAGGTCGTTCCATAGGCGCGCGGCTTGGACAGCAAACGATGAAGTTATGAAACCCGAACGGTGAAGAGGTATAGAGAGAGCAAGTGTATCCGATGAACGAAACTGTCCGTCATGAGTGACTTATTTTTGAGATAATTCGGATAGTGTTAATGAAACAAAATAGAAAAATCTGTGTTAAGTATCCTAATTTATCTTCGTTGACGAATAGCCATTTAAGCTAAGTGCGGAATGAGGATACATGATCAAACTTGTGAAGATGAAAAATAAAACAAATACAGTTATTAACGAGACGATTCAGCTTGTCAAGGAAAATCTTATAAAGATCACTAAAACACACATCAGCATAATCAATAATGAATAAAATAAGAGATTGCACCAGAGTTATCTTTACCTTGACCGGAAGAAAGTTCCTCAAATGGTTCAAAACACTGAGCTTAATAAAAAAAAACTACTGTTATTCCTAATTTGGGTGGACCAACATAAGGTTGTGTCAAAGTAGACACCTAGACTTTTAATAATATCGAAATATGGTATGATAAAACCATCAAACGTGATAGGCGGAACGCAACTAACGTCAAGCAATTAAGAAAGCTTGACATTTATGGGGGGTGGGGGCCACATGAATCCAAACTTACGAGACCAATTGTGGAGACATGTTATTTCCATATTAATATATAAGTCTGGCAATAGCATGATTTAACGAATTGACGTCTGCTTGAGTATAAATTTGCAGGTCCTCGGCGTAAAGATGGTAATAGCAGCTAAGTTGAGAAGAGAGAAAGTTAATAGAAATGGAAAATAGAAGAAGAGATAATATTCAACTTTGTGGCGCTCCGGTGGAGAGTTGACACCAGTCAGATATGTCACGACCATTAATGACGGCTTGCTGACAGCCACAAAGGTATTAAAAAACCATTCTACAGCAGTCCTCATAAAACATTTTTTTTTAAAATCTAACCCTAAGTTCTTTTTTTTAGCTTAAATAAATTATTATAGTACCTACCTATAATGTTACCCTGATTTTATAAAAAAAAGCAATAAACCCCAGCTGGTACCATCGCCTTGGAACCGTTAACCTATGCTCCGCAAGATGTATGCGACCTGACCGTTAACCAATTTAAATCCGAACACAATTGAACCTATTGACCCATAACCTACACTTTCCCATCTTTGTATTATCAAAGTGATCCGCCTCAATTTTCAAAATAAATCAACATTCGAACACAACACGTTCGACGTTCGAAAATGTGTCAAAATCGAAGCAACGGTCGGCCGGACAATGGTCGAATATATACAGTTACATTTATTTTATTTTATTTCGAAAAACGTAACAATGTACAATTGTTATCGAAGGAAAAAGGGTAGATTTTAGTAATCTTCTTAATGGCGTGTGTGAAAAGATTATAAATTAAGTTTCTGCAACAAATAAAAGTGACCCCTGGGTATTGTCAGGGTGTCAATATGTGTGACCGGCGCCATTGTATATGACCCCGGGTTTAGCGCCAATTTGCGATCGCTTCGTTTCACAGCCGTGATCGTCTGCGTTCAGCAAGGATTTAAAATGGTTTACTTATCCGGAATTCAATATCATTACTGTAATGGAACACTAAACTTTTTGGGGTTTTCATTTTATTCAATAGCGTAGCACTCTTTTGTGTAAAATATTTGTTAAGTTTTCCTTATATAATATAAAGAAAAAATATGTATGATTTCGAAAGCAGAAGTGTACGGTGAGGTGGTACATTTCAGCTTTTCTTCTAATGCTTTTGCCTTGTGGCGGAGTATTCGTTCTGAAATGCCGAACTCAAATGCCACAAAACAGTGATGAGCAGTTTACCAATGCGAGGAAGTCAGTGCTGAGTTCACAAACCCAACTGTTAAGCGCGATGGGTATGGGCAAATATTACATTTTTAAAAAGCCTAACAAGTAGGAAATTTAGAGAATGTTGCGTTTTTAACCTTTGGTTTACGGTATTTGCAATAAAAGATAACTAAATAAAGAATGAGTATACAAAATAATTAAATCTAGACATTAATTGTCAAGGGCTCTTAAACACGGGGCTAGAAATATTTAGCTATTATGGTTTTTAGGGTATACAATATTGAATTATTCGAAAAGCTCGGCTATTTTAAGACTGATATCGTTTTTCTTAATTCTGATAAAAAATGTGTAATAGATGATTGAATTAACGATTTATAGGCGCATAAAAATATATATATAAAGGTAATAAAGGCATATAAACTTTACCTAATAAGTGTTTTGCTCATTTGCGAATTACTGGACTGCGGAGAATGGGACATCACTGGAACTTCTGGTTTTTGACGGTTTTAAATAAAAATTGTTGTATGTTTTGTAAGAATAGGTTTGTGTTTGTATTTTAATATTAGAAAAAAATATTAACTATAAACAGCTGTGGTAGTTTAAGGACTAAGAGCTCGCCGTAAATTTCGTAATATGCGAGAAATATGGATTCGAACCCCGTTGGCATCAATGAAATTGTAAAAGTTACGGAAATGAGAGGAGGCCGTTTTAATTTTGTATAAATTTTTCTGTGTTGACTAAGGTTGTTGCTAGCTTAGAAAATAATAAAGATAATGCACAGCGGAACCTTAACAAAATCTCTTTTGGGACATCGTTATGATCGGCCTTTATAAAAAGTAAAAAAGTAAAGTTGCAGCCTATATACCTCCCACTGCTGGACACTGGCCTCCCCTCATTTCTGAGAGGGTTTTTAGCATAGATATAAGATTTATATGATCTGAGGTTTTTGGGCAAGGAAGTGTTCGCTGCGCTATGCCATTGCGTGTTGGCGGACTTCACATGTTTTCGAAATATTTTTTTTCTTATTCCTCCGACATGCAGGTTTTCTCAAGATGTTTTTTTTTTCACCGCCAAGCACGTGGTAAATCAGCACTTAAAATTGCAATTAACAATTTCACTGGTGCCGGCGAGGATCGAACCCGGGTTACTCGCGTTCTGTTATATTTACAGCGAGCGTTTATCCATCTGAGCTACCACGGCTCACTTTTACGGCCACGGCTCATGGCGGCCTTTATATTTATTAGAAAATTAAATGAATACGAATAGTAGAAAGATGTTAATTTCGTAGATGCGGAGTTTTTAAAAAAGGCAAAAATTTAAGGAGATAAAATGCTCCCCCCTAGCCGCACTCCAGCGCATACCTTGCACGATGTTTAATAATTATTATCAAATCGTATAAGTTGCTAACAGTGAAAAAGCTTATTATACATTCTCGTAAAGGATTAACAGTACTGAATGCTTTTCTAAAACCAAATAGGTACTTCCGTTGATCCGTTACGTACCACTTATTGGGTATAGTCATAGAGAAGTATAGTTGGCAAAATTAACCTAGGCTATTATGGCAGGTATCTTCTTAATAATATTTGTATGAGTCCGCCAACACGCACTGGGGTTGACATTTCCCTGCTCTAAAACCTTCTTGGAAATGAGATGAGACCTGTGCCTAGAGGGGTGATGTATATACAATGATCTTATAATATAAGATCATTGTGTATATAGGCTTTAACTTTTATACATACGTTTTAGACTTCAACGAGAATTGATAGAGTAATTTAAATCATATTGTAGGTCATAATGGACAGACATTATAATTTGTAACACCAGAATGCAGCGATATATATGTGATCTTATATAATAGGCATATTAAACACATTTGAAAATTTTGTCGGACAATAAAACGCACTCAGTGCCTGCATTAAAATGGCCAATGTTGCATTGTATGAGTTGACCCCTCGCCAAAAATAATGGGCAGGGGGCAGATAAATTAAAAATGACTCAAAAATACCCCTTGACGTCCGGCGATTTATAGTTTCGGACACATTTTATGTTCGAGTTCCCGTTGCAATCGCTTTGGGGCGGGGTAAAGCCGAGTAAGGTCACGCTAGTTACGATTTGTGAAATTAAACAAAATCGATATAGAGAAAAACCTATTTATACATCTTCTTAAAGTAGCATATTATTTAAGATTGATTTCAATTTATGAGTTTGTGATTATATTTTAAGCAGTAGCTTTAATATGAATAATCAATGTAATTATTATATTAAAACAAAATTATTAGCGCAGTGGAAATTCATTCATCGATAAGTGTTTTTTTAAGTACTTCATAGCTTCATACTTATTTTTAGTAGATCGCGGATAATGTGGAACTCTATAAATGTTTTTTTATTAATAATTAATTTTTATTATATTACTAAATTTTGCCTTGTTTTTATATAGATATACGAAATTTTTTTAATTGGCCTCTTTCATTTATTTTTTGTATTAGTTAATGACCTATGATAATATTTTCAGAATAAAACAAAATAAAAAACAACAACATTCAAATACCCTCTTCTAAAATGACCCCCCCCCCCCAATTACCACCAAAACAAAGTCTATGATAAATAAATAATATTTTATACACATATACTTGAAATATTTTGAGAAGATGGTTTCGTAATTTGACGACGTAGTAGTGATGGTTTATTAATATCTACCAAGAATTTGTGCTAAAGCGATACGAATCATACATCTATACATCATGCGTATATAATATTAAATATATATATATATATATATATATATATATATATATATATGGATGACACGAAAGAAAATGAGCTGTTGCCGATTAGGAACAAAAAATATAGCAGTAAGAAGGATGGATAGGAACAGTAGATCGTGGTAGAGCCACGCTACAGCTATATTATAGTTGTAGCACGAATGGGTCGGCTCGACCGGGGCAGGACCACGCTCTCACAGAATACCAGCGTATAATAACAGCGTAATGCTGCTATGTTTCGTATGGTGAGTGAGGATAACCGAAGACTCTTTTTATTGGAATCGAGGCATTCCATCTTAGTCCTCAGGGATGACAACGAATTTGCATTTTGATGCTTATTTGAGGATAAATGTGGATGTCCATTGGCCACAGCATCCACTTACCATCAGGTGGACTGTGTGCTCGCTTGTCACCCAATGCTTTAAAAAAACTTTGAAAAGGCGGCGTGCCTTGTATTATGTCACTAATTTATTCACATGAGAACAAGTTCTGAGTTCTTCTCAATGAAGTCATGTGCACCAAAACAAATGTCCAACGACTCGTAATATCATGTCACCCCATGGGTATCGTAAGACAGAGGGAAGCTGACACAGGAGATAGGCAGTAGCATCTTCCTGATAACAACTCAAGAGTAGTTTAAAAATACTGCGGTTCTCAATCCGTCAGCCAAGAATGGCAACATATACCGTTTAGCAATGAGCTTTTAATGGCCTTTAACGTATGAATTAATAAATTTGAAGATAGAGTTTTTTTATAGAATAGGGTGACAAACGCACAGTCCTCCTGATGGTAAGTGGCTGCTGTGGCCCATAGACATCTACATCTATCCTCCTCCTAAATCCTAAAAAGCGTCTTCGGTTCTCTACAAAGCAGCTACTATTTTACGCTGGTATTATGTGAGAGCGTGGCCTTTCCCCGGTCGAGCCGACCCATTCGTGCTACAAATATACTACTAATATAACTGCAGCATAGCTCTAACACGTATAAAATCATTTTAAAAGATATCTTAACAGGAATCTTAAGTCACCCCAACAAGAATAAGATAGTCGGTGTAATCACAAATCGCGTACGTATATTATAGTCGCAATTATGTTTTAAGTTTGTTCAAATGGTTACATAATAAGTAAGCGTGAATAAATAATAGTTTCCATTTTACTGTATTCAGGTCAAAAAGAGCCAAATGCTCAGACACTTGCATAAAGCACGTAGAAATGATAATGCTACCCGCACACAATGACATAAGATCGATGCGCTTTTTTTAACGAGCTACTATTTTTTAAAGACTGGTTATAAATACACAAAATACTGTACACATGACACTGAAAACGTATTTAATTGAAAACCTTATTCGTTTCAAATAAGGTTCTATGATTTTAAGTGAACAGCGAACGTTTCGCAGTGGCTTTCAAAGAAGCGATTTTTTATCAGCGTCTTTTGTACTTTTTAAAAGGACACGGCGATTAGGAATGTCCATTTTGTTGCATTTTATCGCACTTTCGGAATTCTGCCGTAGTAAATGCCACAATTGATCGATGAGCTACATTCGCACCTGCATTTCTTAGCATTACCCAGTAATGGTGTATTTTGTTTAAAAAAATGTCTCTCCGAATACCAGTTATGTTAACTCCTACAATTTTTCTTCAAATTTAAAGTTTTATTCTAATATATTTTAGGAGTATTTGCTTATCAAACGATTACTTACATGATATATTTTTATATTAGGTTTGTGACTGGAAGCTTTATGGTAGCAAAAATAAGAACTCATTACTTTTAAAGCCAAATTTTGACTTCAAAATGTGTAATAAGGAACGCTTTATTAAATACAGTTTTCTGTATTTTTTTATGATTTACTATTCTTATATAAAAAATAACTTTAAATTTTATCAGTAAAAGGTAAAAAGGTTGCAGTTTATTAATAAAATATTTAGTAAATTTGACATTTTTTGTCGAAAGTATAATTCACTTTGTTGTTTTTAAATCTCTTTTAAAATCTTAAGGTACTAACGAATATACTTCAATGAGTTTTAGTTTTCTGTCAAATAAACATTTTTAATTTTCATTTTCATTTCAGTTAAATGCAACGCATGAATACCAAAGTACTCCTATATCTGAGAATATGAACAAAGAACAAAGAAATAATCAAAAGCAGATTCCAGCTATCCCTTTAAGATCTTTTATATCTATAAATAGCTTATTATTTAATATAAATACTCTCATAATGTACGTGGTATGATATACCTTACCTATTTCTTCCGCTATATTACCTGCACTGCTGTGTTCCGGCCTGAAGGGTATCAAATTTACGTGGTAAAGCCACGCTGCTGATATATTATGGTTGTAGCACGAATGGGTCGGCTCGACCGGGGAAGGACCACGCTCTCACAGAATATCAGTGTTAAATAGCAGCTTAATACTGCTGTGTTTCGTAAGGTGAGTGCAGAGATCCGGAGACCTTTTCTTACTGATAACGAGGCATTCCATCTTAGTCCTCAGGAGTGACAGCGCATCTGCGTTTTGATTCTTAAACGAGGATAAATGTAGATGTCTATGGGCCACAGCATCCACTTACCATCAGGTGGACTGTGTGCTCGTTTGTCACCCTTATTGTATAAAAAAGGATGGTATAATTACAGGCAGATACAGTCCTGCGAGGTGACATGCAGCTTGTGCTGCATTTCCTTTGTTTAAAGTTGCTTGGAGGAGTCCATGGATTGTAGAAGTCACCATTAGAAGGACTTTAAGTTAATTTATTATTTTAGTTTTAATTAAAACAAAATTGTTTGATAACAAATGTGAATCGTTTTATAATACTTATCATATATGTATTTATAATATGAATCGTTTTATAATACTTATCATTTTTATGTTGTATGTTTAGGAAATAAACCAACAGAAACAGTCTGTATTATTATACTACATCAGTAGATATATTAATATACAACTGAAAATAATGACAAAAAGTATAAGGGACGACACACAGAGTCAGTTCAACGGATCAGTTCAAATTAGGACTGTTGATATTTTTTTAAATATCGATTATATATCGATAAATAAGCTTATATATAAAACCGAATGATATATTTATAATTATCTTTATATCGAAAATCCGATATTTAAAAAAATATCAACAGTCCTCATCAGTTGGAATGATCGGTTGAACTGACCCTGTGTGTCGTCTATTACTTTTTTCCATTTATGTCCATTGACTTACTTTCAAGCAACACTTTTTTTAATTTATATAAATATATTAAATTTTTGGAACTGAAAATAAGTTGTAAGTAGTTACATTGTAGATAGAAATAATACATCTGCATTTACAAAACGAATAACATAATAATATAACGGAGCTCAAAATTTTGTTGTTAATACTTTCTTATCTTTTTATTCATTTTTAACAGTATACATTTGTAAACAACGAAAATAAAAATAAATATTGTATATAAATAGTTTCTTTTTAATTTATCGATTCATCTTACTCCGTAAGTGATGAAAGTGGCATTTAAGGCAAATCCGTAAAGCGTATAATCGTCTATTATTTATATACGGGATGTTAACAACAGGGATCAGCATAAAGGTGCGATGTGTCTGGGACTGCGGTTGCCAATTCTCATACCAAGCGTGGTGATAACGGCAATACCTCCTTATTATCAGCCCACGTCCAGTGCAGGAATGTTTGTGTGCTGATGAGCGGTATTAAAAAAAAGTGAAGACGTAAGGTCTGAAATGAAAACTGTAATATCCTGTTTTCTTACACATTTGAATTCTAGTATTTTCATTTTATTAAATCAATTTCTATATTTAAAGAATATGTGGATGATCTTTGCCTTATAGTTTTAATAAAAAAAAAAAAAAAATATATATATATATATATCATGTGTAACTAAATAATGTAGTGATATATTTTAGTAAAATATATGAAACACCTATTATACGCGATAGAACCATGCCGCAGCTATATTATTGTTGTAGCAGGAATTGGTCTACTCGACTGGGGAAGGACCACACACTCACAGAATACCAGCGTAAAATAGCAGTTTAATGCTGAGTATGATGAGTGTAGAGAACCGGAGACCCTTTTTACACTGACACTCTCACGTGACAAGGCAATCTATACATTAATTTGATTCTTAATCGAGCATGGATGTAGATGTCTATGAGCCACTACATCCACTAAATATCAGATGGACTCGTTTGTCATCCGAATTCTATAACAGAAAATATTTCTCAGAAAGAGGTATCTAGATATATGTGTAAATCTAAAAATCGAACAGTTGCAGAAATGGAACGATTTTGCAAATAAACGAGTAAATAGGCAAACTGTACGAATCTCTGATACGCGATTCCTGATTTCGCTTCAATGCGTCATGAATAAAACATAGTGGAACATTGGGGGCAAAGGCAACCCTTTTTCTGCCAAACCAATCTCTCCCACACCCCACGTTTTTTGCGACAGTTCACTTGCGATGGGGTTGACGTCGTACATAATGTATAGGGGCATCGATTTCTCAACGCTCAGAACATGTGCAATAATTTCATTTGATGAAAATATAGTATGCACATGAATAACACATAAAAGGGACATTATTTTTTACTTGTAAAGATATATAGTATAAACATAGTCATATTCGTTAATATAACCATAATAAATTGTACTCGTATGAAAATTTACATATTTAGTGTTTAAGTAATATTAGATTTTTAGTATTTTTAAAACACACAAGTTAATATTTGACTATAAAAGGTATGAAGTCTACGATATTATCATAAAATTTCAATAGAACTAGAGTTTGTTTTTACAGTTCATAAAAATATTTTAATTGACATAAGTGTCAAATGCTCAATTCCTAAAACAAACTACTAATAAACTTGTTGTTTATAAAAAATAAAAAGTTCGAATAGTGTATGCGAATACAGAATAGTGTGTTTGAATAGTGTATCCACGACTTTTTAGTTTCACAGATCAAACCCTAACTATCGCCTACTGTTGCTAAACTTTTATTTTTTCTCTGTTATGATGAAACGTTGCACCGATGACTGATTCATGGACAAGGGTTAGGAACAAAAGTGTTATGTAAAACGTAATGATTATATACTATTTGGTGTTATGTCGCCCCTACTGTCAATATACAACAGTGACAGGCCGTGATCTGACAGCGACATCGTTAGAAATTGGGTGCGTTTGGCAGAAAAAAGCGCTAGCAAGCGCTTATAAGCGCTAAAATAGTTTTCGGCCAGGACACGATTGCTACTTCAGTAGCGCTGACACAATCCGCCATTTTGCTTATTTAATTTGTTTGTTTTGAAGTAGAGTTTATAAGTTGTTTTGTGCAATATTAGTTTTAAGTAATATAATGACATGAATAAACATATACATGCTATTAAAAACTCATGATTGGTAAGTTTTTAATATGAATACTTTACAAACATATATTTAAATTAGGTTAGATTCCCCGGTTAAAACTAACATCGTGTCCTGGAAGAAAATAGCTACTTACGATTTGACAGCGCTTACCGCTTACGATCGCCATTTTGCTTACAAGCGCTTGCTAGCGCTTTTTTCTGCCAAACGCACCCATTGACTTGAAATTGATGATTCGTTGACGTTGATGTTAGAAATTAGAAATCATAGACTAATACCCGTATTTATAAAGAAGTAATTACTTGTTGCTAAGTAATTTCTTAGTTAAGTTATTACTTAAGGTTGAAATTTTTAATTACATTTCATTCTATCGTTGAGTAACACACGTTACTTACTTGAGCAAATGTCCAAGTAACACTCTACGCCTGGTGATTGTTTCTGTGTTCATTAACATCGTTCTTCATAATTATGAACGATGTTTTGGCTTACTGTCAAAGGTTTCGAAATAACCAACAATTCGAAGGCATAATATTCCATACAAGGTGGTAAAACTTACGAAAGACGATTAACACGAATTTTATGGCGCCGAAAATAAATATTCGTAAAAAATATCGAAGTTAGATAACGTCAAAACTTTTAAAGTAAGGTTTATTTAGCAGAAATAACATAATCCCGAAAAAAGAGTTACATAAATTCATGTAATCACCTGTCACTCCTATAAAGGGAGATGTGTTGGAAATGTGAGATGACATGAAAGGGTTGTCACCCGGGCTTCTTAGCCTAGCTAAGATCTATTTGCCTATCGTGGCAAATTCGTTACCCTGTGAGCGTTTACTGGGCACCTGGTTGTCAAAATCGTTTTTTTAAAATTCAACTCTTGAGAAATAAATGTAGAAGTAAAAAAATGTTTAGTTAATTCTTTTTTTCTGTTAAAAATAATAATTATTCGATAAAATTAAATGTGTAAAATTTACAAAATAAATATAATGTTTGATTATTATACTTAATTGTTTAATTTCTGTTCGAATGATTATTTATTCGATATATATACCTATTTAAAAAAATTCCAATTCTATCTCCTCTAATATAATATTATCGTCTATATTGTCTACAACAGCAAACACCGTTCAAATGCTATCCAATGTTTCCATTTTTTATCCAAAATAACCTCAAAGTTCAAGTAAAGGAAATGGTGACTATTACTTGGCTGAGTATTCTAACTTCTGACAGTTCTAACTTGGATCAAGTACTTAATTATCGAATACAAATCGTTACTTAAGTAATTACTTTTACTCAAGTAATTACTTTTACTCGTTTATAAATACGGGTGTTAGAATCGTAGACAGAGAAACCTATGGACAAATTGACGCCTTTTTTCGCATTCGCACACGAAAAAGATAGATTTATGCATACCTACGTCTTGCATAGAAATGAGACAAAGTGGTGTGATTGTTTGTCCCTTTCTCCGTGCCGGTTTTTTTATTTAGCAAACTACACTTTGCTAAACAACTTTGACAGTTCGTAGAGATCTAAGGAGTTTACAAGTTGGTTTAAGTGAAAAAAAGTGTTTTGTCAGCTTAAGATTGGTGAATCTTGTTCAGTTCAGTTCTTAGAACAATTAAAAATTTTATCTGAATATGTTTAAAAGTCATAAAAATTATTGTGTAACCTAAAACTACGTCATCGCCCTTTCTCACTCGAGGCCACGCTTATCATTAGTCTATTGGTTTCTCTGTCTACGCTTAGAAAACACTTACGCCAGTATATTCTAAAGCTATGTTAGAAATAGTGTTATGACTTATGAACCAAGGTTATGAGGTGTTAGTATTATGGTTTATTATGTTATAATTTTTTTTTGCTTTCGTGATGGACTCGTACATTTGCACTTTAGCCAATGTGAATTAATAGCAAATTATTGTCTAAAATAATTAATTTTAAAACTTCCTCACAATATGTTGTGTATCATATTGCAGAGTTTTCGGAAGATTTTGACGACAACTTAAGTCACCAGACGGTCGATAACGACAGTACCTCAAGTTCTTTCTAAGCGGAAAAAATAACTTAATGTTTATATCAACATCGTATCACTTGCTTTGTTGTTTCTATTTATAGTTTACATGCCGCAGAATCGCATCACTTTAGCGTATCTTCAACTTCAGACCGTTATTTAAACTTTTTGCGTATCAAAATTAACTTCAAACCACTATTTAAAAGAGAGGACAGGAGCAACGATCTACCGATGGTCAAGTTACCGCCCAAAACTCATATTAAATTAGATAAATCGCATGCTATTAAATTTTGCTCGAACTTGTACCTATTAAATAAGGAATTGGTAGATATTTTTGAGTTTTATGACTTACAGAAAGTACTAACTACTAACTAATTGAAGAGCTATTAGGTAAGACACATCATTTTACTTTATTACGCAGATCTTATCTAATTAAGTTTTAACAGCTTCAATATAATGGATTTCCGTAAAATAAAGCCGATTATATTAATTAATTGATGACATAATGATTTCGAAAGTAATCCATTGATAGAAAGTACCATTTCAGTTCGGGCTTATGTTTATGTACCTTTTGTGTGTGGTAGAGCCATGTTGCAGTTATATTATGGTTGTAGCACGAATAGGTAAGCTCGAGGAAGGATCACTCACAGAATACCAACGTATAATAGCAGCTAAATGGTGCTGTGTTTTGTATTGTGTGTGCAAGAAACGAGGCATCATAGTCTTCAGAGGGTAACATCAGAGTTCAACTGACAACGCATCGGCATTTTGATTTTTAATCGAAAATAGATGTAGATATCAATGGGCCACAGCATCCACTCACCAGGTGATCTATGTGCTCGTTTGTCACCCTTATTATATAAATATAAGCGTAAGTCTTCATATGTCCAGCTGAGTATTTAACAAACTGTTTGTGACGATGATTATCTGCGGACTCCATAGCGGACTTCTTTATTATTCGTGTTATAGTAGTGTATAATTCTACACATAAAGTCAGCAGATCCTTTTTGCACCACTATTAGTGTTAACAGATAAAAATATAACGAGTGACATTGTTACAATATGAATATAGTTATTTTAGTTTCTAAAATTATGAACTGATTTCAGCTATTTATTGCAAGGAAATATATTTTTGAATTGGAAAATAAAGACATTTAATAGAATCGATGTTAACTTAGGTAAATCCATTATACCAAAAATGCAGAAATTATTAGCTAAGATTTGCATGAAAAATAAAAATTATGTGAGACTCTTATTTTGATGACCACATATTAATTTTAGCATATTTAATAATTGATCAGCTCAATCGGTTCATAGGAGTTATTATTATTACACTTATTCTAGGAGATATTATTATTAAACGCAAAAAATCAATCGAGTTGTTAGGTACTAATAAATTTTTTTATTACTGTAAATTGTAATCGAGCTTACTTCAGTACCATAACTGACACAAAAAATTATAGATTGAAGTACCCCCCATGTATATTCTTAACTTAAAAGTAAAACACATAAGAATATTAAAGAAACGAAATTACTTCAGATTTACTTTTCATATAACGACTGGAAACTTTCCCGGCACTAATAATTTTAGATTTCCTTGGAGAATATTTTTTCCCGCGAAAGTTGAAAAGAGATGGCGTGTGTTAGAAAAGGACATGTATAAAATCCATACTTATAATATTTGCAGGCTCCGTACTGAGAACTCACACATAGCGAGTACGATTTAGATCTCTTCGGAGAGTATCGGACAATGTAGAGGCTGTTCCAAAATCAAAATTTTTTGTTGATAATATACGATCGATCGAACTGCCGGGTCTAGCAATTACGGCGTATCCGTCTGACTCGAAAGGGACCATTATATCACATTTTTATTTATTAATTGATTTTAAACTAACTTCCGATAAGCTAGAGACTTGAACCTCTGAACATAGTTGACAATCGGATGACAATGTAAGTATCTGAAAACATTTTAGTCCGTTTTATAAACGTGGTAAGTATATTTAAACTTTATACATTTTTTATAGGATAAAGGTGACAAACGAGAAAACAGTCCACCTAATGTTTAGTGGTTGCTGTGATTTATAGTCATCTACATCTATCCTCAATTACGAATCAAAATGCAGATGCGTTATCACCTGTGAGGACTAAGATGGAATGCCTCGTTTCCAGTTAAAAGGGTCTCAGGTTCTTTAAAGTTACCATAAGAAAAATACACTAGCGTTAAGCTGCTATTTTGTGCTAGTATTATGTGAGAGGGTGGTCCTTCCGGTCAAGCCAATTCATTCGTGCTACAAATATATCAGTAATATAGCTGCAGCATGACTCTGCTACGTAAACTCGTTCTTTTTTATTGAAGTAAGAGTGACAAACGAGCGTATAATTTACCTGATGGTAAGTGTACGTTATTATAGACTAGTTACTGCCTCGTTGGTCTAGTGGTCGTATACGCAATTGCTGATCGGATCAGGCCAAAATCAGTTATTGGGTTTTTCTGTTAAGAAATTATCAGAATCAGGAAGATGACGGTGTTTCATCCCCGTGCCTCCGTAAGCACGTAAAGCCTTTGGTCTTGCCTGATCACTCTCCGGTCGTGTCGGTTTCTCGTACCATTGGACTACGTGAGTGAGGTAATAGAGAGTGCATTGTGTTCGTGCACACACACACACACACACACACACACACACACACACACACACACATTTAACAATAAGCGTTATTGTTGCCGCTAAAAGAAAATTCCCTAAGAGAAATGGGTTTCCAAGAATACATGTTTTATATAATAAATTTCATTTATTAAATAAAAGAAAATATTCACGCTATTTCAGTAAGCATAAATTATTAAAAAGCATTTATTTAAATATGCGGCTTAAAGTATGATTGATGAAATATAATTAAGCAAGCATTACTTAAATAGTGGCTTTTGAATGTGAAATCAGCCTGTATATCTTAAAGGCGCACACATACAAGTGCCCCAAGACGCTCAGCGTCGCGGCGCGGAGGAAAAAATGTACGATGCCATAAAAAATCAGCGTCCATTCGCTCCCGGAATTTTTACCCGTTTTTTCCCCTCGGAGGGTCGACTGTTGCCATAGCAACCAGTCCACCCCCGCCTCATACACGGCCACTATGTGAGCTTTGCGATATTTTTATTGCTGACGAAAATGTCGTTCGTTGATTTCTTTTTGATGTGGACTCCTCGTTACTGCCTCAGTCGTCTAGAATTTATGATGTCTTTAAGTTTTGTTTTGCGGTTAACTATAAATAACATATCGTAATAAAAACCGTAATAGACTAACGTCTACCTCCTAATACATACCTCCTATCTTCTAACTTCTTCTTGCATACTAAAGATTATCTTCTTCGTACTATATAAGATCATTTCTTTTTAAATAAGATTCTTTATATTGTAAATTAGAAATTATAATTTCTGTAATTTATTCTTAGATCGAGCTACTTTGTGTTAGTTTAGAAAAATGTGATTAAATGATTATTTATTTTCTCTGTCCATTGGCAATAAAGAACTAAGCCATTTTACTAAAAGGGTCTACTTATCCTTTGGATGATTCCTATTAAAATGTATTATTTACGATCATTACGAATTTATTTATTTTCTTCTTTCGGAGTTTTTCCGCCGTTTCTTCTCCAGTTAGAGGAACCAGATTAGAAAAGACATTTGACATTAGAATTTTCAATTAACAGATTTAGACGTTACTTTGCGGAAATTCACTATAATTACTTGAGGTCCGTGTAATGATTTCTCAAATTTACGCTAACACTACACATCGAAGAAAACTATATTTACGGATTTTACCGCGTTTAATCAACTATTTTAACTTAGTTTTTAATTCCCGGCGTTTCACGAGAGGAACTCCCCGTGACCATGGTTGCTGTAAAGCACCCGAAACGTCGGGAATTAAAAACTAAGTTAAAATAGTTGATTAAACGCGATAAAATCCGTAAGTATAGTTTTATTCAATGAGATCCGTGTCATAAAATAAAATGATGTGTCTTACCTAGTTTGAAGAACACCTCCCGCCCTGATGATGCCTTCTTTAGAAGCGAAACACGAGTCGTATTATCGACGGTCGTATTATCTTTCCTAGTTTAGTGGTGTTGGAAGTAGTGGTGCTGGGATTAGATCTGGGACGTGATCTTCAAATTCATTCATTCATTCATTCTCATTTCATCTTTTTATTTTATTACGGAGCTAATTTTTTTATAGGATAGGGTGACAAACGAGCACACAGTCTATCTAATGGTAAGTGGTTGCTGTGGTTCATAGACATCTACATCTATCCTCGATTACGAATCAAAATGCAGATGCGTTGTCACCCGTGAGGACTAATATGGAATGCCTCGTTTCCAGTAAAAAGGGTCTCCGGTTCTACACTCAACAAAAAAAACACAGCAGCATTAAGCTACTGTTTAATGTAGCGTGGTTCCCCGCACACCTCGGCACATACAACCTGGCTCTACCACGTATAATTAACTTTTAACAACTTTAATGTAAATATATGAGGACGAAATAAATACATTTCATATCATTTCACTTTATTTCAGTGTTTATGAAATATTAACGATGCTATAATAAAAATAAAATTGTTGTGAGATTTGCATAAAGATTTTCCAAATTCAGTAACTTATATTAGAACGTTAACAAAAACAAAACCATTGAATGTTTTTTAATAGCATTAGTAGGTGTCCAAGGACAGCATTGGCTTACCATAAGGTGAACTGCGTGCTCGTTTATCACCTTTATTTCTATAAGAGAATTCCGCAGCAGAACCAGAGTAGCCGAAATATCACAACAGGTCAGTAAGTTGAAGTGGCAATGGCCGTATAGCTCGAAGAACCGACAACCGATGATATGGAAAAGTTTTTGAGTAGCACCTTTTACCCGTAAGTTGAGTGCAGGGCGGCCCCTCTCCACTAGATGGAGTAACGACTTGGTGCATGTTTTATGCAGAAAGTCGATGAATGCAGGTTGCTCAGAATCGTGTTCTTTGGGGGAGGCATATGAACAGTACTTAGTCGATTTGTGTGGTATTGTGATATTGTCATCAAGATGATGAATATCGGTTCCAGCTGGGATACGAATCTATATTTCGTGCTTTGGTAATTGGAATCGTTAAGTATGAAAACGAATAACGACAATAAGTGGGTATATTAATTATTTGAAGTGAATTACTTACATTACAAAATTAAATCTTAGGCATCCATTGATCTTGACATTATACCACGGAGATTAGTTCTATACGACAATATAACTTTTTGTTGTTGTTATAATAATGTATAGATACGAGTAACTATGTTCTCTTTCTTAATTTGCTTATTAAATCAATCATTTGTAGTGATAAATAAATTCTAACGAATTCCAGCAAGAATGCAAGTTAAGCATATCACTGATTACATACCATCTTAGAAAACCGTAACTCAGTTAATGTTTAAACAATTGTAATGAAAAGCTATATTAGTAACGCATTAATTATATTTCACTAGATTTTTCCTTTTTCCTTATTTGAAAATAATAAAATATTAAAAAGCGAGACAAGTATATTTACTCAATTTATGTAGATTGCATTTTATTATATGTTTGTAATGAGTATTGTTAAAACAACTATACGATAATTGTTTTAGTAAGTAGTCGAATGGATATACCATAGAATTATGGATAGACAGCGCAAACAAGCCCAATGTCTAAACATATCGTTTACTTTCAGTTGTACATAGACAACAAATAAACGCACTGCTTGGGTAACTTAATATTTGGAAATCAATTATCCATAAGACGTATTTGCCATTCCCGGAAAATAACGAGATTAGGAAAAATAATATACGGTCGACCGTTCGCGAATGCTTTTACTTCAATTTCTTTTAGCGATGTGCAGTAACCATAAGAGAGGACAAGATTTATTATCTATAGTCTATGGCCTACATAAGGTTTTTTTTAATTCTATGTGTTCGTAATAATAAAAAAATGAAATAAAATTTATGTACGTAAATTCTATTCGACATTAAATGATAGTTCTCTTTGAAGTTCCCTATTTTAAAACTTTAAAACTATTTGTCAGATTAGAACACGCCTCCAACCAATAAAAAAGTTACATAAAACGTCATATGGGACTGGCTGTTTGTAACTCGCGACGATAAAAAACATCCCTAATTTTTATCACGGCACCTCCGATTGGCTAACGTTCCCCAATAAAAAACCTAAAGACGCGTGCGGCCGCACGTTCGCCATTCAAATTCAAATACACGCACGCGCTCATATATAGCGTACGACGCGACGACGGCTGCAACTTATTATTAAAACATCACCATTTTAAAATAGGCCCCCATGCCCCTCCCGTCCAATGGTAAACGGATATAAGGTGAGTAGATGTGCAACGAATCGAGGGTCGCATTAATTTGGTTAGCGATGGCGTAAAAATACTCAAGGAAAAAATATAAAACCGTATAGGGAAGTATTTTTAAAATAGAACCAACTCCCCTTCCGTATAAGGGGACCGGATTGATATATTGTCGGAGTTACTTCGGATTCTCATAATACACACGGTGTGTTAGTGCAGCGAGGCCGTAAGATTTGTCAATATATGGCATTCTGTGGGCGCTATTTTGGTACAGTCGCGTGTCGCCCACCGGAGGGATCAAATTTCTAGATATTGTAATGTTTACCTGCTTTGAGCTCTGGTTACGGCTTCCGGTCGTATAAAATAATCGATAACGACATCAACGCGAAGTTAAAAACTCTTGAATTGTACGTAATGTCAAAGATAATATTTCTTTGGCCTTTAATGATGAAAATGTAATCTAACTTTCAGCATAAGTTGTTTATATGAATACGAGGCCGGCACTGGAAATTTCGGGAATCAAGGAAGTGACACAACATTACTATTTAAAAATATATTTATTGCTTTTCGAAGTATTCTCCGCGAAATTTGACACATTTTTCCATACGATGGAACCAATCATTGAAGCAACCATTCCATTCGAAAGTTGGGGTCTCCAAAATGCCCGATTTGTAGGCGTCCACAGATACTTAAGGTGATGAAAATCTCTGTCCACGCAAATTATTCTTTATTTTAGGGAAAGTATAGAAATCATTAGGGCTTAGGTCGGGGCTGTACGGCGGATAGTCTAATAATTCTATGTTTTCTTGCTCTAAAAACTCTTTTGTTCTGTGTGCGGTGTGAAAACTGGCATTGTCGTGATGGAGGATGATGCGGCGGTTGCAGTTCTCTTTACGGAGTTCAGAAACGACGTGTGGCAAACAAATGCTAGCATACCATTCTGAATTAACCGTTCTTTGTCCCTCAAGAGGAATAGTCGTAACATGGCCGGTTTTGGAGACAAACGTGGCCACCATTTTTTTTGCAACACTCCGTGAACGAACAATTTTTGTTGGCTTTAACTCATTTTCGAACACCCAAACTCTTGACTGGTTTTTTGTTTCGGGTTCGTACGAAAATATCCAGGATCCGTCACTAGATACAATGTTGTATTACATCACATACAAACAGCATTTGAGGATCCTGCGAATCTTTCGAGAGTTCTGACGCACCAAGTAACGCGAGCCGCTTTTCGCTCTTCACAGAGCGAATGCGGTATCCATCGAGAAAACAACTTTTTTACACCTAATTGTTCATGCAAGATTATTTGTATTTAACTCATGCCAATGTCTAAAGTTGCCTGAATTTCGCGGTATGTCACATGTCGATCTTCCTCAATCAGCTTACGCACAGCATCAACGTTTTCTTGGGTGACTGCAGTTTTTGGAAGACCTTGACGGGGATCATCACTGAGCTTGACACGTCCACGTTGAAATTCAGCAAACCAGCGATAAATTGTGGTTTTGGATGGGGCTTCATTAAAAAATGCAGAAATCATCCGGTCAACACACTGTTTTTGTGTTAACCCACTTCGAAAGTCATAATAAATCATCGCTCTTGAATTTTCTCGCGTCGATTCCATTTTCTCGACGACTAAACAAGTTTGACAAAACCTTGTGACAAGACCGAGAATCTTTTTTTAAATAAATAAATGGTATTCGATTTTTAAAACCAAGAAATTTTCAATTAAAAAGATTTCAATATGACAGGAACAGTGGAAATATTCCATTCCCGATACTTTTAGTGCAGCCTAGGTAATTAACACGTGCTAAATTTACTAGTCTGTCGGGTTAGTACCTAATCTAGTCAGAATTAGAAATTAAGGTTTTTGTTTTTAAGTTCATTGTAGTATCTAATTGTTACCTTTATATTTTAACTATATTCTCTATATTATGGCATAAAAATATGAGTAATGATCATAGCTACTTATTAAAGGTTTCGATTAAAATCGGATTTGTTTTGGAAATTTGGTGTATAATTCTATTTTTTATTTGGGACAAATAAATCTTGCTCTAATTTATTTTCTAATTAAACGTGGATACCAAACACTGTCAGTCTCTACATATTTGTAGAGACTATCAAAGACTTTACATATTTGTAGAATCTATCAACTACTAACTACTAACTTTACATATTTGTAAAGACTTAAAAGTCTACGTATTTGTAGTGACTGACTTGGGTTGTAAAAAATCCACAATAATCCATCAATAAATGCACCTAATAGTCGTGTGGTAAACGACCACACAAGTCATTTGCTGACTGTAACCTTACTTAGACCTACCTCTTTCCTAGATTAAAATCAATACAAGAATAAAAATATTGCATTGCCTCTCCTGACTAAGATGAGCGGAATGTCACAATAACAATACAAAAAGACTTCGGTTGCCGGTATTCTGCGAGATCGTAGTTCTTCAAGGTCGAGGTAGCCCATTCTTACCACGGTCGTAATACAGCTGCAACTTATTTTTACCACTTAGTGAATGACATGTACTAAGATTTAAGAAGTAAGGGTGGATAACTAATCTTGTTTTTATTTTACAAAATTTTTCAAGTGTATTCCAAAACTTTGGTATATTTTACTTTAAGCGTTTCTGAGGAAAGTATTTATTCTTTTTATAAGTAGAAATGTATGTAGAGTTACATTTTACAACGGTTGGAAATTACGAGTCTAGGCAGTTAATTCTCTCAAATGGCTTACAGAGATACGATATGGAGTAATTAAAAATGTAGATAAAAAATAATTTAATGCAAAACTACTTATTTTTATGATTTAAGATGAGAAAAATAGGCATCAATTTAATTACCATCACTCACGCGTTCTAAGCTCAACTAAAACCATCAATTTATTATTATACGCCCGTATCCAATTTAAAACAACGCACGCCCGAGAGCAGCTATTAGGTGTTAGGGGGAGCACATTGTTTTGAAACGGAGAGAATAAAGAGGGGAATCCTTGTGGAGTAGAAAAAACAATTTAAAAATAAAATGAAATAATTATAAAAGGGAGGGCGCCCGGCGCGTGTCATGGCCGCTTATTTATTTCTGCGTCTGTTCAGCTGCCGTCGAATTTCGAACGCCTTACGCCCTTCACATTGGCTGGCGCGTTCAAGTGACATATGGAGGTTAGAAAACAGAACATGCCACAAGCAAAAAATGTTTATTAAAGTTACACCTGTTAAAATAAATGGATATTTTAAGCACCTGGTAAAACTTTATATTTTCATACACGTCTCAATTTAAATAAGTAAGGTTTTTTATTGTTATGCGACAAGCAAAACAGCACAGTTTTATTTACCTTCGTATTTTATCTGTCTGCCTGTCTGTGTTGTGGCGTAAATTATTTACTCGCATTGAGAGAAATGAATGGATTACGATTTAAAAAAAATGTATATTTGAAATAAGTTTAAATATATACTTGGAAAGCATGCCAACAGTCCACCTGATAGTAAGTGCAATTGTAGCTCATAAATGGCTGAAAACAACTTCAAACAATGAAGGTCACAGATGCATTGTCACTAACTAAGATTGAATCTTTCAAAGGCTGTTATTACACTGATCATGGACCTAGAAAAAAGGGCGGACAGAGTGTCGCCAAGAAACAACTGACGCACCGCAATGGCGGCTGTTTAACTATGTGTGAGTAACGTAGAGTAATTGTTAAGCGTAAAAAGAGATGGCACTGATTCTTACATTTTTAACCGGAACACGACAGAAGGTGCATTGCCTAGAAGTCCGTTCGTGATATTAACACAGACAAGGCTGTCTATGATATCACCACACACAGTCTTCCAGGTAGAAAAGGATTCCTGCGAAAATATCACTCAACCCACCTGCCGTAGTAATAAGACGGAATGCCTCGTTTGCACTAAAAAGGGTCTCCGGTTCTCTAGAATCACTATACGAAACATGGCAGCATTATGCTGATATTCTACGCTGGTATTCTGTAAAAGTGTGGTGCCGCGTAAAGTCGATCTATTCCTGCTACAACCATAATACAGCGTGGCTCTACCACATTGAGGTAATCTATGGAGGAGGCCTGTGTTCAGCTGTGGACTTTTACTAAATCTGTAAATGATGATAACTAATGATGCTATATTATTTATACCTTAAATATAAGCTACTAGCTGAACCCGGCAGACGTTCTGCCAGTTAATATCATAGGTGTTGTGTTCAGCAACGTTTTTATTTAACAGGCAATTTAATTACAAGGGCTGTAATTAATAAATGCAATTTAATTTTTTAATTGCCGCCTTTGATTGAAAAAAGCACATAAAATCAAAATTTTAAATTTTGTTTGTCTGTTAATTTTTTTTTAATGTTTTTAAGTTTATAAATATAAACCTTCTCCATTGAAAAATACATATATATACCAATTTTCATGGTGATCGATCAAATATATTTTGAGTTAGATTTCATATATACAAATATATATACAATTACATATTTTATATAAAGGTATAGATAATAAGGCCATATAGCCTCCTGTGCATAGGAATACTCTTATTTGTAAGAAGTTTTTGTACACCTAGAACGCGGAGCGGGATTTAGATACTGTCATCTTGACGAGGCTACCAACCGCTATTACTAAATCTGTTTTTTTTTTTAAATACTTCACTAATACGACATGAAAAGTAAATAAAATTGTTGTTTTTATCATTTTAACTTTTAAATTTGTGCTTTAACGTGTAGTGGCGGTGAAGAATATCCACTGCCCCATATCGTCGCGTCGCGTGGGTGTCGCAAGAGATGACAGAGGGAACTGAAGCTGGAGATGGGCAACAGCATCTTCCTGATAACAACCTAAAATAATAAAAAATTACGATTGCCAACCCACATGCCAAGCGTGGCAATTATGGTAAAATCTCCCCTATGAGGCAATATATGGGGGAGGCCTATGTTCAACAGATCCCACATGATCCCACCTGGTGGTAAGCAGTGATGAAGCCCTGGATGGTAAGTTGCTTAACTTGGCGCTTGTTACGGAGCAATTAGTCTGTCACGCTGTTCCGGTGTGTGTTGAGCACAGATTACTAATATGTGGTGTTGAGTAACTACATGTTTAGTCAAATATTTCATTTCTTGGACTTGAGCAAGCCCGTGGTGAACTAGTACTTAAAACCGCATTTAGCAATTTCACTGGTGTCGACGGGGATCGAACTCGGGTTTGTCGCGTTCTACGTATTTCACGAAAGTAAACTAAACCCCTAAACTACCATACCTCGTAACACAAGCAATTTAAGCTTACCACGAGTGGTTAAGGGGAATATTAGTAATGTTTATAGCATTGTTAATATTCTTTTTTTTAAACATTTACACATTTCATTTTGTGGGAGCGTTGTCCTACCTCGGTCTAGCCGACAATCATACTACAACCATAATATAGCCGCAGCGGGGTTCTACCACGTATACATATTTTTATTATAAGTTATCTTAATTTTGAATATTTCCACACAATAATGGAAAGCATCAGAAACTGTACACCCGATGCGGGTGTAATACTAATTAAATTATGTTTTTGTTAACATACAACTCTAGCAACAAAAGAAATGTGATTTGAGTTTTCGATAACGATTTACAAATTACAATAGCAACATTGTAGAGGGGTTTCTGAGTTTAGATCTGAAAGATAAATCCAAATTTACTTTCAAGTGCAGTTATTTGTTTAATTTATATAATTTATAATATCTTTATATACCTAAATAATCACTGGTGAGTATGTTAATGATCGTTTAGCTTTTGAACGACTTGAGTGATTGAGGTCATATTTATAATTTGTTTTGTTGAGACGGTGGATTACAGCTATCCTAGGATGCGATAGGTGGCGCTGTGGTCAAGTTTTTACAAATGCTCTATATAAGGACCGAATATTAATCTAGGTTTAGTGCCAATGAAATTACAAAGTCTGGCCCTGAAAGGTAGCGCTGTGGTAGGTTAATTTAAGTTTAGTAACAGCCTATATACCTCCCACCGCTGGGCACAGACCTCCTCTCACTTCTGAGAGGATTTTAGGGCAAGGAAATGTCTAGCGCCCCACCTTAATGCGTGTTGGCGGACTTCACATGCCTTCGAAATATTGAATTTTTGTTTATTTTTCGGACATGCATGTACCCTAACGATGTTTCCCTTCACTGCCGAGCACGTGGTAAATAGGAACTTAAAATTGCAGATTAACAATTTCATTGGTGCCGGCGGGGATCGAACCCGAGTTGTTTGCGTACTGTGAAATTTACAGCGAGCGCTAAGTCAATGAGTTACCACGACTCAATTTTACAACACTGTAGTCCGGAGTGAAACTACTAGCGCCACCTATCGGAAAGGGCAGAATAACGTTTCGTGGGTCAGCTATGCATATTATGTAGGTATATGTATGCACACTATGTAAGATGAGGCTTGTGCTGGGCACAGGCCTTCTCTTTTTCTATCTTTTTCTATAGGGTTCTGGAGCAAATAGTGCGGCGTGACTACATGCGTCCCGGAAATATTTTATTCCTCAAACATACAGGTTTCCCCATAACGTTTTAAATTATAATTAACAATTTCATTGGTGTCGGCGGGGATCAAATTGTTTACACTTACATATTTAATAATTAGGTATATGAAGCCAAGATGGCTTGATTCATAAACATATATGTCGTAAGATAATCATACAAATCAACTAAGACCGATTTAGTGATACGATTTGTTTGATTATCCTTGGCGCGGCGTTGCATGAATAAATCGTATTATTAGTATTCGATTAATTAATAGCTAAAACTAGGTTTCGATATCCTACACGTATAAATAACTTACTATGAGTTTAATATAGATACTAAAGCAATTAAAATATGCGCAATAGAAGTAATATTTACATTTTCCATTTATTTTTGAAATTATTACCAAATCAGTTAAAGTTATAGGGAGTCTAATTAATATTCATCTGACAAACAACAGGTAATTTGGCAGGGCGGTAGAAGGTGCGACGCGTGTTATCTTGATGCAATTTTTGCCACCTACGGGAGCTCCGGGAATTGTGTTAAACTAATTTAGCGCTATTTTTTGTCCACTGACCACAGCAGACCACCACCGAAGCTAACACATTTTAATTTTTTGATGTAGTTTTTTGTTCTTTATACTTGATTTTAATCTTTTGATATTGTTCTTTGTTCTTTATGCTTGTGAATTTGATATTAATAAATATCTGATTATTGTGTAATTTTGCTTACAAATAAAGTTTTAATTTCCAAACTTTGGTGAAAATATCTATTAATGAAAATAGTAAATAGGATATTAAACTTTTGTTTTATTCCGTACAACTGAGTTCAAATAGCTACCCAAGCAATCCGAATTAAATTGAAACTATAAGGTGCAATCATAAATGCTCATTTAACACGTGCATGGCGGTAAAGGAAACCACTGTGAGGAAACCCGCATGTTTGAGAAATTCGAGAAAATCAAGAGCGTTTTGAATACGCCAACATGCATTTAGGCATTCTCTCCTTGAGGGGGTTTTTAAACAGGCTAGATTTTTCCATGTTTAATAACCCCCTCAAAGAGAAAAGCCTTCCCTGAGGAGGCCTGTCCCGGCACTAGGACGTTCTACCATTTTTAATTTTTATATTATTAATTTAAAGGGCTGATTATTTAGTCGTGAGTCTTAAAAGTGAAACAATTGAACTGTTTTATTTATACAAATGTAATTTTTTATTTGTTTTCTAAGAAAAATGAATGTTTATAATTATAAGAATGCGCAATTTATTATCAATTCTTATACATGTTTTGGAAGCGTACCTTCCGTTTGTTGCTTTTCTAGTTTGACCATTATAATCCACACTTTCTTCACCGTATAACGAACATACATAAAATGACAAAAACACCGCTTCAGCTGTAGGCCATTAAGTAAAAAAGGGGGATCATTTGGGACACGTCTTTTTACAAAAGCCCTTAAATTACCAAAAAAAAAATCACTCTTTTACGTACAATAGAGTCATGATGCGAGGGTGGACGATCGTGCAAAAAAACAATTCGTAAAATTGTTGTAAATTTTCTGGAAGGAGATTTATGTACTCAGTAGTCATTGTGGTGCGTTATCGGCCTGCACTCAGTGTCCGGTTGCAGATGTTGTAAGATTAAAAAAAATTGCCTTTGTCATTAATTGCGCCAATTTCTGTAGTGCCATAGACATGGTGATATATTTTTAAAAAGCAGTCAAACACCGTGCGTTGACCAATAATATTTTAAGACTGGCAAAAAAAGTAAAATCAACAGTAAGTTAAAACATTTTTGGAAATACATTGAAATGTAAATATATTAATTTTACGATGTAAGAAGTTTAAATTTTATTTGAAAAACAATTTTGTTTTATATCTACTGCCGTTTTGAAATTAACATAAAATAAAAGATTTGGATAATTCGTTTAGTTTTCTTTGGAAAAGTATGTCAACACTTATAAAAAAAAAACAATTATAAAACCTGTAAAGAGGCTGATCTACTGGCATTAGTAAATGGGAAATATTTGTAATATTGTTAAAAACTTAACTTTGTACAGGTGACTATGTGCTTGTCAATCTCTTGTATCAAAAAATACTAAATTTTGCAAGACACTTGGATTTACCGCATCTTGCAAAATTCGGCCTGTTTAGTGTGTTAAGTATAATAAAAATTTCAAGAAATGTATTTGTTGCGCTTTCTTAAAAATAGGTGGCTACTAGTTAACCTGTGGCTATGAATTGATGATGCAATGATGACAATGTCTTTAAAACAAACATCAGAGTTGCTTGTCGGTTCTTCTCTGAGAAGGTCTTGTTCTGCGGATCGGTGTAGAATTTTGACGTTCATAACAGCTTCGAACATGAATAAATGTAATTAAATTCTTGGACCTTTACTTGAATTGATGATTACCACCTCTCGATATATTGTAGCTCTTCTTATTTTTCATCAGGCATAAAAGTCATGAAAAAGGGCATGAACCTCTGCTGTGGAGAGTACTTGCTATAATAGCAATACATCGCGTGTCGTGGCGACGAGAATACATCACCCCATTCCCGTGGGTGACGTCAGAGGCGACTGTAAAACACGCTAAAATCTCACAGCTTCCCATAGATGGCACTATAACCGTGTTTTAGACTTAAATACTTTGACCGGCGAAAGGGAACAGTGCCAAAGGAGTAGTTACGTTGTACCAGTTCTGGCGCACTGAGTCAGAAGTGGTACAAGTACGACGTTCGTCGACTCATGATTCTAAAAAAAAGAAAAGGTTTTGGCATCTCTGATCATAATCTGCGGTTCATTTTTGCGTAGGATGCACGGTTCCGGAGATGTGCAGATCAATTAACTCTTATCTAATTGATATCCGGTGAAGGCCTCCACCGTCATTAGCGCTCCATTGTTCTTATCAACTTATCTATTGTTCATTGAATACCGTCATTATCTATTCTTCCTCAGCGTGGTGCTATTGTGTTATACTGCTTTGTTCCTATCTACACTAATCTGACTCATCAATAAAACACATTACCTAATTTTGTTAAAATTTTTATTTACAAAATACAAAATCTTATTACTTATTATCTATAAAATAGGAGCGAAACATCTCATCCACTAAAATATCGTTGTACAATGTACAGGTGCACGTCCGAATGAATCAAAATATTGACCGACGTCATTCGTATCGATATATAAAGCTACCCAATGTGACCCTGGTTTTTCATCTGTATCCAAATTGCATATTATATACGTTGGTACGTGGGTGTACATGGGCAGTTTATTAGCGGCATAAACATTATTTTCTAGAGTGGGGTGCATTTTTTCAGATGTTGTTGTACATCTAGTGTATCCATGATATTACTACTATTAGTAGATTATTACAGTACCAATCTACTCAATGACTGACATAGGAATGATCAATTATAGTGATTTCTAAATATTAAATTGCATTATTTTGTGTTATACAAAACGTATTTGAGTCATCAATACACCGAACAAGACGCGACACGAAGTAATGTTGAGATAAGCAACAAAATGTGAGATAAGCTTGTTGACGCATAAAGTTACTATCAATTCCACTGCAGAAATTCTTTAGATTAGAATTATTACTTACTGGTACTATATAAGACCAAGCAAGTGCAGTCATGGAGTTAGTGTATGGTCGTTTGACCGCAGTGGATCTATCAATACTACATTTGTGTTACTTCAACGCATCAAAGGCCATATATGTAAGTGTTTATTCTATTGACAAACTTACTTTTCTTTCTGTTATTTTCATACGTGTGTATGATTTAGTGTTAACAAATTATATTTAAATATTGTGTGTACCGCATCTACGAATACTAGAGTAGTTAAAAATACTTTTTTAACAATGACAGTCATTAGTTGATCATTAGTGAATGTGATTCTGTTTACTTAAATTACAGGAAGACAAGAGCAGAAGGAAGAAATGGGATGATGGTAAGTAATGAAGCATTGTTATGTGAAGTTTGTTGGAACAAACATATTTTTAGTCACGTGTAAATACTTTTAACATTTTGGTTCAAAATTACACAAAATCTAAAAAATATTAGATACATCATCGACATGGACGGATTTTACATTACATATCCTCATAAACATTTTCAATGTAGAGAAATGGCTATTCTAGACGTAAAACTATCTAATAAAAATGATGCGTTTATCGATCATTATTTGTTTCGGCCAAGTTATCCTTTCAATTATTTGTCACCAAAAGACAAAAAAACTGTTCGTTATTGTGAAACACACGTTCGACATGGACGGATTTTACATTACATATCCTCATAAACATTTTCAATGTAGAGAAATGGCTATTCTAGACGTAAAACTATCTAATAAAAATGATGCGTTTATCGATCATTATTTGTTTCGGCCAAGTTATCCTTTCAATTATTTGTCACCAAAAGACAAAAAAATTGTTTGTTATTGTGAAACACTCGTGCACGGCATTCCATATTTTGATGTGACCGAAGAATTAAAATGTGCCTACAAACAAGAGAACATCATCCCCATATTAAATTGGTATATTAGAAATTTGTGCAAAGACGAAGTGATCGCATACAAAGGTGGTTCAACAGAAAAACAATTTTTAAAAATGTTGACGACGAATGACAGAATTTTTAATATTGAAGAATACAAATGTCCAAAATACAATGATTTGGTAAATGTCATAAATTTAAACAAACGTTATGTGTGTAATAGTCATATATTTGCAAAAAATAATCACAAAATTTTACATTGTTCTTGTGACGAAGTGTGGGTTTTTTACAAGTGGTTATTGCTTGAAAATAAAATTTTCAATTAATCATAAATTTTGTTTGATTTCCCAAAAACTTAGTTATAGTACACAATATATATTAATTTTTTACACCAATACTTTCATTTTTTATTTCACCCCTTAGAACTTTAGACGTGTGTAATGTTTCACTTTATACACCCGTTTACTGCTATTGTGGCAGGACCAAGTGGATGTGGGAAGTCAAATTTTGTAACAAATTTCATAAAATCAGTTACAGAAATATGTAATTGTGATTTTAATCAGATCACATGGTGCTTTGATGAAATGCAACCTTTATATAATTTACCAAATGTTAACTATCATCAAGGAATTCCAAATCTTAATATGTTTGATGGTGAAAACCCACATCTCGTTATTATAGAGGATCTAATGAGAGAGTCCGATGTAACTTTAAACTCGAACAGTGTTTTGTATTAAATTAAATAGAAGATTTATAAAGAAATAAAAAATAATATATGGCATACAATTTGTTTTATTTAATTTTATAACGATTTACATAGTTACATACACACAAAATGCATTACACATAACTCATAAAATCTAACACACAACACATATTACAACCTTAACTACTACAGTCTACAGTAACATTTCTGTTTTTATCTATCTCAATAATATTATCAAACTCAGCATAAACTATACAGTTAATTGTTTGTATTAGTGAGGTATTCCAATCGTACTTCTAATCTTACACTGCCATGCTTTATGAGATTCCAATGAGCTGATGAGTTGGCTGATAAATCAGTTAAGTCAAATGCTAATAGACAGTAACCTTTGGCATACTGTTCACAAGAGATTCCATTTCCTTCATTAAGAAAGTGAATACCAGTTCCCGAGAATAGAGTATGATATGCTGATGTAAATATACTATTATTAAAAGATGGTTGCAAAGCTTTTGAAGGTATTTGTTGACCATCAATATATAAGCTGAAAGAATTAATACCATAGTTTTCAAAGTTAAATGGATTTTTAGTTAGGGAACCATTAAATGCAGAATTGTTCACAAATCCAATTATACATCTTTTGGGTACCTGTCCTAAAAATATATTATCAAGAGTTTTTCCTGATGCGGTCATACACTAACTCCATGACTGCACTTGCTTGGTCTTATATAGTACCAGTAAGTAATAATTCTAATCTAAAGAATTTCTGCAATGGAATTGATAGTAACTTTATGCGTCAACAAGCTTATCTCACATTTTGTTGCTTATCTCAACATTACTTCGTGTCGCGTCTTGTTCAGTATATTGATGACTCAAATACGTTTTGTATAACACAAAATAATGCAATTTAATATTTAGAAATCACTATAATTGATCATTCCTATGTCAGTCATTGAGTAGATTGTACTGTAATAATCTACTAATAGTAGTAATATCATGGATACACTAGATGTACAACAACATCTGAAAAAAATGCACCCCACTCTAGAAAATAACGTTTATGCCGCCAATAAACTGCCCATGTACACCCACGTACCAACGTATATAATATGCAATTTGGATACAGATGATAAACCAGGGTCACATTGGGTAGCTTAATATATCGATACGAATGACGTCGGTCAATATTTTGATTCATTCGGACGTGCACCTGTACGTTATCATCTAGAGTTTTTAAAAAGAAATTGTAAAAGATGGAACTGGAATGTTGATAGGATTCATGAATGAATGGACTTCAGTTTGTGGCGAATATTGCTTAATTATTCATAAGTTTCAGGGATGTTCAATGCATAGTTTTACGAGTATATTTACAGGGAACACATTGTACAACGATATTTTAGTGGATGAGATGTTTCGCTCCTATTTTATAGATAATAAATAAGATTTTCTATTTTGTAAATAAAAATTTTAACAAAATTAGGTAATGTATTTTATTGATGAGTCAGATTAGTGTAGATAGGAACAAAGCAGTATAATACAATAGCACCACGCTGAGGAAGAATAGATAATGACGGTATTCAATGAACAATAGATAAGTAGATAAGAACAATGGAGCGCTAATGACGGTGGAGCCCTTCACCGGATATCAATTAGATAAGAGTTAATTGATCTGCACATCTCCGGAACCGTGCATCCTACGCAAAAATGGACCGCAGATGCCAAATTTTTTTTAGGATCGTGAGTCGACGAACGTCGTACTTGTACCACTTCTGACTCAGTGCGCCAGAACTGGTACAACGTAACTACTCAAAGGTGTCAGACATCGGGTCTGTGATCACCAATCCGCCTGCTAAGCTTGAAGATTAAGTAAACCTACATACATATCATTCATTTCATTTTATACGTGGTAGAGCCACGCTTTAGGTATATTATGGTTGTAGCATGAATGGGTCGGCTCGACCGGGGAAGGACCACGCTCTCACAGAATACCAGCGTAAAATAGCAGCTTAATGCTGCTGTGTTTCGTATGATGAGTGTAGAGGACAGGAGATTCGTTTAACTGGAATCGCGGCATTCCATCTTAGTCCTCAAGGATGACAACGCATCTGCGTTTTGATTCTCAGTCGAGGTAAAATGTAGATGTCTATGGGCCACAGCATCCATTTACCTTCAGGTGGACTGTGTGCTCTTTTGTCACCCTTCTCCTATAAAAAAAACAACATGGAGGCCTATGTTTAAAAGTGGAATTTAACGAATTGATTAAGCAGAATAATTTGTGATATTATACTAAATAGGATTGGTATTTAAATCCATACCATGTAATTGAAAAATGTTACAGCCTAGATATTATGTCCCACTACAGGGACCAGTTTTTGGAACAAGAAAACGTTTGTCCCAATGCGTGTTGGCGGTCCACATGTGTCTCCAAAGAAATAGAAAAAGATTCTATTTCTTAGAGGTTTTGCTCACGATGTTTTTGTTTCAAGCCAAGCTCGTGATAAATGAGCACTTATAATTGCAATTAGCAATTTAATTGGTGCCGACGGGAATCAAACCCGGGCTGCTCGCGTACTGTGAAAAAATTAGGGTCACGGATAAGCCCGAGCTACCACGGCTTTCCACTATTTTACCATTTAATTCGTTATAACAATGTATTAAACAATTAGTACAGTTAACAATGAAGATGTTATTCTTACAAACAATACGTATTACTATATTTAGATAAACTAAGAAGCATTTCCTAAATCTGTTAGAAAAAATATGTAAATCCATATTGTCTGTAAGATAAAGATATATAAGTAAGGTGGTAAAAATAACTTTAAAAAGCTGTGTATTTTATTGAATGAATAAATAAATAAAATAGAAAAAACTTAAGCACGGAAAGTCGGCGCACTTAAAGCGTCAAGTCGCAGACGTGGTGTGTCAACATGGCAGCTACACCCTTGTCAGCCGACGATGCTGAAAGTTCTCATTTTCGCTCAACTTACGCTTTTTCGCGCTAAAATTCCTTGTCTTCAAAGTTAAGTTTCAGTTTAGTTAAAGTTTATTCGATATAAAATATTTGTGACGTAGATTTAAGTTGTATAAATATGATTTTATATTAACTATTACTATAAATTACTGATGGAAAACTACTTAATTTAATCGATTCACGTAAATTTATAGTTCGATTTTATTAGTTATCAGACGACTCCATGGCACAGTGGCTAAGCATTTACTTGCGAGATTGAGCGCTGCGGGTTCTAAAACCGCTCGGAATAAAGTATTTGTAAGTATGGCCTACAAATAATTGTTCCGGGTCTGAATGTTTGTCCTTTCGAAATTTATGTTTGTAAATGGCCTCCCCGATACAGGAGAAAATTCTAGTGTGTGTGTGTGTGGGGGGGAATGTTTTTAAAAACCAACAATAAGTTTTCCGTGTGATGACGGCGTAGAAACATCCATTCCATTTGATTTTATGGGCATCGTAAGAAGTGACTTTAGCGAAGACTAGAAAGACCTCTTGTTTATTTTTTGAAATAAGGGTGACAAATGAGTACACAGCCTACCTGATGGTAAGTGAATGCTGTGATCCATAGACATCTTCATCTATCTTTGACTAAAAATTATAACGCAGATGCATTGTGACCCTGAGTACTTCGATGGAATCCAATCCTCGTTTCCAGTGAAAAGGGTCTCTGGTTCTTACAGTCACAACACCACGTATAATTCATCCGATATAAAACGGTATATCCTCTCATACAACCCGAATGAATAACACATATCTATGCGAGACACACACATCTCTATCGTGCTGCAATTTGCAATCCACTCGCTAAGTGGGACGATTACGGCTAATACTTCGAACGCTTATCCCCTGAACCCCTGAGCCCACTCACTGTACTGCTCATAGTTAGTCCACTGCTGAACATAAGCATTCCCACAGATCACCTTAAAGTATGGTCCTGAGCCATTTGCATCAACTGCGTGTTTCACCAGGTCGCCACTCCATTTAGTAGGGGGTCAGCCAACACTGCGTTTGTACGATACTGCTATTTTAGAACCTTCCATCCCCATCAGTTGGCGGTTGCTATTTCAGTCTACTCATCTTCTGGGCCATGTCAGTTACCCTTGTTCTAGTATCTATTGCTCTATCTGTTGTGGTCTATGTCGGCGTATTTGCCAGTACATATTATGAATCAATTTTATAAATATTTACAATACGGTACACTTGTAAAACTGCATATTGTGAAGTCTATCTGAGTTTTGTTAGTAAATAAAATGTTTAGGTAGTGTAGAAGTAAAAGATTTCACCATAATAAAGATAACATATTTAAAAATAATTTATTTAATCTTTTCATCACTTAATAATTTAATATTACTGTGATTATTTTACTGCTTTTATACAAAAAATAGGCCGTGAAACGTTATGAAGTAGCAATTAACAGATTTATTGTTATTTTAGATTGTAACATAAAGTTTTTGAAGTTCGTTCGAAACATTAATTTAAGCAGTAAACTACATCTCCCTCACATGCAATGAAGACGAACGACCCGTCTAATGAACGACTCTAGTTGGACAAAGAATATAAAAAGAAAAATGTAGAGGTGTCGCTTATCTAAAGGACTACTGCTCTGTATAGGTCTCCCTATAGATTGCCTTATAGGGATATATAAGTAATGGATGTCACGCTTGTTGGCAACATCAGTTTATTATTTTTTTTTATTAGGAAGATGATGCTGCCTATTTCCTGGTTTGTTTCCCCCTATCACCTCTTACGACACCCAAGGGACGATATGAGGTAGTAAATTTTCTTACCCTGTCATTGCTCGGTCACGTCACGGTCTCTTGTTTACTTTTCTTTAATAAGTACTTAAAACCAGAAGAGACTGATGTCGAAACTAGAATACCATACACGAAAACACGCATATCATAATACATATAGCTATTTATATATGTTATTTGGTTCAACTTTTATTTACAAAAGAGTATAAATGGTGGAATTAATTCCTAAAGGCATTAAATATCGGTCCACTATTATGCCAAATACCGACGGTTCAGCAAAACAAGGAACTAAAAAATAAAAAGGTAAAAGAAAATGTCGTTTAATGTCAGTATGCAATGCATAAATATATTATAAATATAATGTACATGTGCATTGCAATAACGTGATGATGGCGATGATGATCGTTTTTGTTTCAAGCGATAAGACGATATGGGATCATTCAGCTCATTAATCTCGAATCAGATCAGGTCAGCAAACTATATCTATGGATTAATTTTTGCGTTAACTTAGAAAAATGACGGAACTCGGAAAGCAGCTACCGCATGAATTTAATAAAGGTCAACAGTAAACGTATCGAAGCTTAGCTTTAACCTTTACTTTAATGTATCAGTATACAAATGAGAAAAAATATCATCACTAATGAGGCCGTGAAAACTCCTTCGAATAATTCATCCTTACATTGACTCAATGAAATTGCAAAACTAATGCAAAAGTGCATCAAAAATAATAGCTTTTACTTTGTTTAATTAAATTAAATTTTCATCTATATTTGAAACTTAAATAAGTATATTTTGCCCTATGTGTCTCTTCTTAAGTCCTTAATCTTGGCGTCAAAGCTTTGACGGCTGTTTAGCCGACGCACTTGTTTCCACCGCTTACCGCATGTAGCCAACTTTTTATCGTGAACTTTTTCAGTATGTATAAAAAATATTGTAACACGAGCCGAACGGTATGCGGATGTTAGACTGGGATCCTTGACTTCATAGTTTAATGCATAGATTAGACGCATGAGCATTCTAGGAATTGATACCAATGTCTTTCAATAAGGCTTATTTCGTTAAAAAATAAATCTGGCAAAATTTGTACGAAACAATTTTAAAAGTCATATAACATTTCTTTTCGATAAAATATTTTAAATATTTTTGTCTACAGCTTGTATTATGCTAGATGTATAGGTATTAGTCACATTGATGGGGAGCAATTTTTATGGTGACATGACACTACGATAGCCAATTCGCCTTCCAAGCGTTACGTTTACCGTAAATATTTCCTACCAAAATAGAGCAATGGACCGTTAATGGTATAAACAAATAATAAAAAAGAAAAAATATACAAATAAGACTTAAATTTTAATTACTTATCTTATTATGGATGTTGTATTTTTTTAAACTAAAAACAGACAATCGGCTCAGAATGATTGATCCTTATCCATACGAAAAGAAATATACAGGGAAATGGGAATTTACAAACTGAAATTTAGAACCTCTGCCATTGGAGATTAGATAGGGTGTAAATAAGAAAAAAATTTCGGACAAACACTTATAATCCAAATTTTATAAATTCAATTTTGTATTTCATATCAAGTTAAAATTGTTAAACTCTTTTTCAATATCTATAGTAACAATAAGCAAATCTTTTTTGCTGTCGATTAAGGAATCCTCTTATTATTTTTGCTAGTGGTTTTTACCAGACATCTTCAGCTCCAACGCAAGTTCGCTCTAGCAGGAAATGATGTTCAGGAATGAGGATATATTCTCGTTAATTTGCTCCATAAATCATCGAAAATGTTGTTTTTGGCATGTCGCGGCGGGTAGGAGGCGTCGATTGGACCTTTTTGTCGCTACATTTTAAACATTACGTCACTGCGGTTCGAATTTCAAAAGTTGTGCGGTATTTTTTTGAAAATTTTTGCTTGTGCTCTTGCCTACAAATAAAAGGGTCTCTTTTTAATTGACGAAGTTAACGTTATAACGTATCCTGATATGGTAATTCTAATTTAGCATTCTTTTCTGAGAAACAAAACGTGGATATTCGATTTGACTGCTGAACTAGTTGTGGCGTTGCTCGGTCGTGTATTCGAATCTTGCAAGAAACAAGTGTATCTATGGTCTAAATTTCTCGCGAGTCTATTATTTCATGTTCAGTTTATGTATGACAACCGCGTTTTCGATACAGAAGGAAATCCCAGTGAAAGTAGCGTTCAAAAACCGTGTTTTTGTTTTAATGCGAATAAACTCTCCAGTTTACATTTACTTTACCATCTAAACTTTACTTCTTTAGAATGAGTACAGCCTATAGTAGGGTAGAGTTTTCCTACACTTTTTAATCATTATTTTGATACAGTCCTAAAAATAGGCCGTGCTTTGTAGACTCCTTCGAAGCACGGTATTGAACTACCTTTATCCATATACTTCCTGCATCACAACACACATCATTTAATTCAGAGCCACCTGTGTGCATCGACTTTATGCATGTCTTACCAGGTCATCACTCCATCTAGTTGGGGGCCGCCTTACACTTCGCTTACCAGTACAAGGCTATAACTCGAGAAACTTTCTTATACACATTGTCTCGTCAATGTGTTATATATTCTTTGCCGCTGTTTTTAACTTTTTATTTAAACAACTGGATAAGGCCTTCTCTAAGATGCGCTTATTTTAAAGAAGTACGGATGACAAACGAATATAAAGTCCACATAATGGTAAGTGAATGTTGTGGCACATAAACACCTACATATTTCCTCAATCAAGAATCAAAAGCGTATGCGTGGCCACGTCTGCAGACAAGGATAACTGAACAGCCTCATCACCGATAAGGAGTTTTCAGTTCAATACACAACAACGATATGTGGCTATTTTACGCCTTTATTTTCTGAGAGTAACCCATTAATACATCAACAATATTACTACAGTAGTGTGGCTCTATCACAGACAATAAATTATACATTTTTCAAATGACAAGTTAGGTCATGTTATGTCAATTATATATAATCCCTCACGCCTGTCACCCAGAGGGGTAGGCAGAAACTACGGACTTCCATTTGGCACAATTCTTTTACACCTTTCTCACTGCCTCGTCTATATATTTACGAATACATACACGACCGCTAAGGGCATTCTTTATTTATATTCATCACCAGTTTGGTTGATAAACTTCCACAGTGAAGCATGCCCAATAGTTACCCGGACTGCATAAAAATTTTGCAGTAAAAAGAAGTTTTTTATACTCTATGTCCGTCCCACAATTAAGACGAATTTAACGACACCTTATATGTCAAAATCCATGAAGTGGTTTAGGCTACAGAGCGTGCCAAGGTAATAGACATACTACATACATACTCTCTAAAAACATTACCCTTTTTCTGTCGCAGTCGGGTAAAAATCAATATTAAAATTATATTTACAAACATTTGTAGTTTTTTATAACACATTGACTGACAAATGTTTCTTAAAATTAAAAGTATTCGCACGAAAAAGTTATCCGTCTCGGATAATGTTATGATTGTTTTGGGAATACGCCAAGTGGCTCCCGATCCTTTGACTTATTTGACCCCGGGGAGGATATCGTTCCGTTCCGGAACTTGCCGATAGTTCCCATATTAAAACCTGACGTGATTTACGGCTTGGCAGCTTAAGAAAGCCGTTGCTATTTTTTTAGAGGAACTGAAAAAATATATTTTCTGTGAAAATTTTAATGATGATCTTTGGTTGTGTACTGTTAATTTCTAAATAATTTAGAAATTAACAGTACACAACTCATTCATTCTCTATTCATTCTTCCTTGGTAGAGCTAATTTGCAGCATCATATCTTTAAAACTAATGGGCACGCTCTACCGGAAAATTACCACGTTCACACAGAATACCGTCGTAATATAGCAGCATATAATGCTGCTATTTTGTGATTAGTTCGTATTATGAGTCAAAAAAACCGGATACCCTTTTTACCCGACTGTCAAGCAAGGGTTATGTTTTTCGCGCGATCTTGTATGTTTGTAAAATTTCTTTATTACCTCGTATCTTCCAAACGGCTGGATGGATTTCGACATTTAAGGTATCGTTTTATTCATCTTAAAAACCCAACATAAGTGTTCTTAGATAGCTTATTTTTTAAATAAACAAAATGGCAGATTTTTTGCCGCAAAATAGTAGTAATACGTTAATAAAAAATAATTAACCAAACCTATCGAATAGGATATCAAAATAAAGGAATTTAGAATATGGCCCACAGCAACCACTTACCATCATGTGGACTGTGTGCTCGTTTGTTGCCATTCTCCTATATACAAAAAAAAAAAACTATTATTCTCGTTAAGGGCACTCTAGTACAAGCATATATGCTTTGTAGTCGACATGACAGTAGGAGAATGGCGGATCAAACCCATGACGTTTTAAGTTTCCAGTTGGCATCCTCAACCGATAAGCTACTGTCGCTTCTTTTTATTAGAATGACACGCGAACTGTAACAGTTGATAATAAAATAAGGTGATAGGACTCTTTTTTCCGCCTAGGAGATCGTTTGGTTAGTTATCACAATCCTACCTATTTCTTTTGTCGTTTCGTTAATAGCAGTGCTTGCGCTTTTTTGTTCTAGTCTGAAGATTATTTATAAAAAAATCCAAATTTCAATAGAAAATATCCATTCGTCCTATAATTAACAAAATAAACCCAAACCTAAGCTACACAACTTCTTATTCCACAAAACTACAACCCTCCCCCCCAAAAAATAGTAAAAGTAGTAAATAAACATAAAATCCAAAAATGTGTAGTGTTCCGTAAATTTAAGAAATCATTAATGTAGGAAGCCAGCATAATTGCAACAGGCCGCAGGTTTCCCGCAGTAGCCACTTACTATCAGGTAGACTGTCATTTCGTTTGTCAGTTCACTTTTATATAAAAGGACGTTAATTTAATCCCTACACCATTTCCTTTGAAAAATATGATTGCGCATGCGCAATATGGTTTTTATTTTAAATGTGGTGTGGTGACCATACTATAGCGTGATTTTTATACGTGGTAGAGCCACGCTGCAGCTATATTATGGTTGTAGCACGCAAGGATCGGCTCGAACGGAGAAGGACCACGCTCTCACGGAATACCAGCGTAAAATAGCAAATTGTTGCTGGTGTGTTTCGTCTGGTGAGTGTAGAGAACCTGATACCTGTTTTACTGGAATCGAGGCATTCTTTCTTAGTCCTCAGGGGTGACAACTCATCTGAATTTCAACTGTTAATCGAGGTTAAATGTAGATGTCTATATGTGCTGTGTGCTCGTTTGTCATCCTAATTCTATAAAAATGTGCGTATGACACGTATACAGAATGATGCGTATGTCATTAAATCCCCCTAACGTTTATAAACGTCAGTTAGTTACGTCTAATTAGACGAAAGCGCTGTCCTTCAGGAAATGCCAGACGGTTCATAGTTCGCGTCCCGTGGGACCCGTCTCATTAGCCTGAAGCCACCGCAGCCACCTGCACCAGTCGCACGTGGATACTCAGGAGTTTTTATCACAAATGTGTACAGGATTTCACACTTTTCGAGTGCTATTTCTACAACTTGTTATTGAGTTAAAAGATATTTCTTTGTCTCATAATGTCCCACTTGAATTTTAGTTCTTATAATAACACATTTAGGTTTGCTTTTGCATTGTGTCGATAAATTACTCTCGTTTAAGTGCTACTGCAATATGCCTTCATATTTTTTTTGCTTACAAGTGAACGATTTAATATTTTTACATAATACAATGTTATATCTTATGCCTTATTGCAGATTCACATTAATAGACCGAACGACATAATATACTTAAAGTAAAATAAGTAACTTATATTAAGTACAAAATTAAGGTTAATAATACAAGGTTATTTATTATGTTTAAAAAATTACTCAAATTAAGTATTGCGAGGTATCTGTTGCAGTTAAAACTATCCACATTTTGCTCAAACAGATACCTAGCTATTAGTTCGATGTCCATACAATTTAAAATCATAAGAGGCCAGTCTGAATGTGTTTTCCGAAACCAGCTGGAAACCGAATCATGAAAATAGTGGTGGATACTATAATTCATATAAATAATTGTATTGTGTTTGTTTTTGTATTTCTTACTGGTTCTTTTAAGGATACAGCTATTTTCTGAACAAGCGGATAATAAAAATCTTAACATAAGTATATAAATTACGTGTCACGTTGTTATTCTGCGATGGACTCCTAAACTACTTAACCGATTTCAATCGAATTTGCACACCGTGTGCAGTTTGGTCCAACTTGAGAGATAGGATAGTTTTTTTGCCCATGAGTGATGATAGTTTTTTTTGCCCATGAGTGATCCACAATTTTTTTGCGAATTTAAGGATTTTTAATAGTACATAGGACAATGACAAAGGGTCGCCGAAAAAGGCAGGATAACGTCTGCCTGGCAAGCTAGTATAAGTATATAAATTACGTGTCATTTATCCGCGATGGAATCCTAAACTACTTACCGATTTCAATCGAATTTGCACGCCGTGTGCAGTTTGGTCCAACTTGAGAGATAGGTTAGTATTTTTGCCCACGAATGACACACAATTTTTTTTGCAAATTTAAAGATTTTTAATAGAACATGACAAAGGGTCGTCGAAAAAGGCAGAACAACTTCTGCCTGGCAAGCTAGTTTTGTGTAAATATGTCATCCAACGATCCATTACAGCCTATTAAAGTCCACTGCTGAACATAGGCCTCCCCTATAGATTACCTCATGAGGGGATTTTGCTATAGTTGCCACGCTTGGCAAGCGAGTTGGCAACCGTAGCTTTTTTATTATTTCGAGTTGTTATGAGAAAGATGTTGCTGTTTGAATGTTGAAAGATGTTTCCTGTTTCATTTTATGTAATAATCCGTATTAAATAAAAATATTCGTTCCTATTCTATCCTATTCCATCTTATTCAATCCTACCCAATGCTATTCTATATTATACTTCACTAATATACGAAAGTAATTTTAAGGGTTGATTTAGCACGTATTAATATAGTGAAGAATAACTTCGTGTGGAATCCAGGTAGACGTTTCAGAAGTGAAAGACATAATTTACATCGAAATCACTACTTTTACTTTTGGTATGACTCGGAATGGGTACTACGCTATTACCCATTCCGTTGTCAAATAGCAGTGATTGCGGCACTGAGGCTTCCATCTTAGTCCTCAAAGATGACAACGCATCACTAGCCTTCTTTTTTTTTAAGTTGGCCGCAGGCCGCTGTATCAGTCATTTACCATCAGGTGCACTGAAAAAAGTAATAAACGTATTAATTCAGTTTTTTTTTTTTAATTAGAATAAGGGTTATAAACGAACACACAGTCCACCTGATGGTAAGTGGATACTGCGGCCCATAGACATCTCATAGACATATTTACTCGATTAAGAATCGAAATGCAGATCCGTTATCACCCCTGAGAATTAAGATGGAATGGCTCGTTTCCAGTAAGAAGGTTTTGCGGTTTGCGGCTCTCTAAACTCACCATACGATATTATGGTCATAGCATGAATGGGCCGGCTCTGTTCTGTATTGAAGTAACGTGAACGACGTTGATCCTCTCCACGCCGTTGATGTCAGCCCCTTCCAACGTTCCACCGCTGGTAGGCGGATTGACAATCGCAGTATGAGACGTCTAGAAAAATATTATGGCTTCGAAGATTTTTCTGGCCTTTCCCATAGTCCCTGTCAGCTACAGATCAAAATGGGGTAGTAATAATAATAACAATAATGCCCTCTAGACCGAATATCGGTAACGGGGGTCAGCCTCAACGGAGATTAGCCAGCGCAGGACAGGATTGTAGTGCCCAAGGGTATAGGTACGCAAGCACCGGTGCACACTCTATTTCCGTTATTTCACTCTTATAATGTGATGGGATGGTAAACCGACACGACCGAAGAGAAATTAGGCGCAGGACCAACAGCTTTACGTGCTTTTCAAGTCACAGGGGTGAGACATCGCAAACTTCCTGAATTCGGGCAGCTACTGAAAATTTCTTGACGGGAAAACTCAATAACATAGTTTTTTTGGTCTGACCCAGGATTTGAACCCGCGACATCATGTTCAGCAGTCGCACTACTACAACCCACTAGATCAATGATGCAGTCAAAATGGAGTAGGTAGAAGGTACTAGATATTCATTAAGTTTGATTGGTTACCGATATTATTATCGAATGCAACGTACAGTGATAACTTTTGTGAAAACTACATATGCATTTAAAGTAACAAAACTCAATATTAACCACCTTGCAAACCTTTCATGGATCATCGCACATAACAAAAGGTGTCGTAAAAACCATTTGTGCCAATCCTTTCCACTCACGACGCTTTTTGCGCTCCTTTTGTGTTCAGGCAACACTTGCGCAGGCGATTATTTAACAAGAATCTCTCTCCATTTATTTACTTTCATCGAAAGGTGCTCTATATTTTGCTTTGGTTAAGACTAGAGTAACCAAATATGTTACATTAAATTCAGTACAATATTGCATATAAAGTCTTGTGTATAATGAATATAAAATCTTATATAATAGGATAAAAAATTACTTATTCTGCACAAACATCTTAGCTTAATTATTTGTGGCTTATTTTTTCAATAATTATATCTTTCTTTTTTGTGATGTTGCTAAATGGTGAAATTATTAAAATACTGAGATGTTACCTCTTTCGTTATAAATGAGTTGTACAATACCATAGTATGTAATTTCACTTTTATTTAGTCTTATGTTGTTCTGGAACTTATAGGTCTCATGCTTATATGGGACTTACAAAAAAGTATGTGCCAACTGTATCACTATAGCATTTCATCAAAGGGAGCTTGTGATTGTGTAGGTGATGGACAAACTACCTATCTTCCTTCATAATGTAAGCTAAGTGGTTTTTATTAATTATATTTAAAATATGTTTTAAGTTGCAAAATTATTTTCATAATAAATTCTTAAAATTACTTGTAATGTGGTTCGATCTTACTAAATACATTTTATGCGAAATTCGACCAGTGCTCGTTTATAATTCTATTTCAAAACCTGGTCATTAAGATAATGATCATTATGCTCTTAAATATTATGTTGAATGTTGGAATTTGAACATAGTAAAAGAGCACACTCCTAAGTTAGAGGATCATTAAATAACCTTTTTAATGGCTTAATACGACCTGTGAAATTATTATTTTCTATAGACGAGGGGCAAACGAACATGAGGGTAGCTTTTTAAGTTTTGGTAAGTAAATTTATTATCAATGGTAAGTGACTACCGTCGCCTATGAATATTCTCATTACATTGCACACCACTTTGCTGGTGTACTGCCGGTCTCTTTAAGGACTAGGCTCTAAGGTACTAGGTAAAACCGTCATAAGCATTAAAGAAGCGAATCTAGTCAGTCTTTAATTATAACACAACAACACTACTAATACTTTGTTAGCGGAATAATGTACAACGGAATAACGTGGCGGACACTCTCAATTGTATGAAATCGATAGATGAAGCAGCATTATAATCAAAATATCAGCTTATATACCTTTATACACTTTTGTAGCTGCGCCCTCGAGGATAGTGTGATTTCTTACTGTAAACCCTCGTTGGTGCGTTTCATCATTACAACAACCTGCTATTAATTTTTATGGCTTTATTGTAGGTGTATACAATATAGCTATGAAAATCGGTGTTGCAGTTATTTTAAAAGAATATTTTCACAAATTTTTATACAAGTAAACGTAACCAACTTTCATATAGTGCCTATATCGAAAAAGTGAGTGGATCTTTTGTTCCAAAGACGTCTATCTATTTAAGAATCAAAATAAAGATGCGTCGTCACGCCAAAGTACTCAAATACATAGGACTACGCAGTGTTGTTACCAGGTTTGCCTCTTCGCTTCCAGGTTCTCCGGTTCTCCACGCTCACCACCCTGTTGCTATTTTGTTCTGGTATTCTGCGTGAATACTTCTTCCCCAGTCAAATTAATCCATGTGTTGCAAGCATAATACAAATGTAGAATGTCCCCACTACACAGGGAATTACATACATAATTTATTTTTTATTGATTCGTTGATCTCGATAGGTAAGCGTACCTTTCTCGTTGTCAAAGGTGCATCTCACAGACGGGTTGATTGAATAGTAACGTGGATAATACGAATTGTAAAGCGAATGGGTGTTTATTGGTAAAAGCATCTGCTATCGCAACATACGTCTAAGTATTTGACAAATGATATAGTGTCAATTTTCGAAGATTTAAAGAATTTAATTGTAGAATATATTAAAAAAATTAGTATTCGAAACTTCTGGCCTATTTCAACCACGGCGATAACTTTTGAATACTAGCGAAAGTTATTAAATATTTTTTTTTATATCGTAAGTGAATTCACTTCACCTACTTATTTGAATATAGGGAAATTCACATGAGTACTTACCTACTTACTCAACTACTTAGGAAAACCGTTAACCACCGTGATTAATAGTGGCGTTATTACTACGTAGAGGTACTTTTTTTTCTTTTTTTATAGGATAGGGTGACAAACGAGCACACAGTCCACCTGATGATAAGTGGTTGCTGTGGCCCATAGACATCTACATCTATCCTCGATTACGAATCAAAATGCAGATGCGTTGTCACCCGTGAGGACTAAGATGGAATGCCTCGTTTCCAGTAAAAAGGGTCTCCGGTTCTCTACACTCACCATACGAAATACAGCAACATTAAGCTACTATTTCACGCTGGTATTCTGTGAGAGCGTGGTCCTTCCCCGGTCGAGCCGACCCATTCGTGCTACAACTATACTAATAATATAACTGCAGCATGGCTCTACCACGTACAAAAACTTACTACTTACAACGGTACTAGTAATAAGGCATTTGTTCTCCGGTATCTTTGTTCTCAGGGGTGAAAATCATTTGAATTTATGTTTTTAATTGAGAATAGGCTGGGCGTTTGTCGCAATTACCTCTATTAAAAATATTCAAACAAAGTTATAACACCATTTATCATTTATCTGTGTGCACTAATTTCAAAAAGATTATAAATCATCTAAGTACTTTATTTACAAAACCGTAAAGTGACATTATAAATGCACAATAAGAGAAATATCTATAAAATACCTGGGACAGAAATTGCTCCAAATATTCCCACTACCTCTTTCTATAACAGAGCAGGTAATGATTTTTTAGCATAATGAAAAAATTCGTTACTTTATGCAGCTCCCCCGGTGAAAGTTTTCTATGGGATCTGCTCGTGAACAAACAGACATAATGTATTTTTTTCATTTTTGGAGATTTTGGCAAAAAATTGCGCGGACCTTTCTACGAAACGTCCGTAGGATTCGACCACAAAAGGGTTTTAGATTTCACAAACAGATGATTTTTTTTGGTTGAAAATAAGAGCCATAATTTTTAGTTGCAGTATGTTATAATGTATATGTGCACCGCTATGATGTTTTATTAGTTTTCCATGTTACCTTGGTGTTTAAAATGACTGATGTTTTTTTAATTTATTTATTCATTAAATCCTTTCAAAAGTCCTTCAGGGGAGATTATGAACATAGTAGCAATCATAGATTGTTTCATTCCCCATATTTACCATTGTTGCTAAGTTTAGCAATCGTTTTTTTATTATCAGTCTTTAGTTGTAAGAAAATGAAAATTCTGTTTCAGTTATGCTCTGTCGCCTCTTATGACGCCCATGGTATGATATGGAGAAATGGATTGTCTTACGCTACCACCACAAAAATGGCGAAAATTTAGCACAGTTATAATGGCTGTGTTTAGCAGAAAGAGCGCTAGGAAGCGCTTGTAAGCAAAATGGCGATCGTAAGCGGTAAGCGCTGTCAAATGGAACATTAAGTTAGCTTTAACCGGGGAACCTAACCTAATTTAAATATATGTTTGTAAAGTATTCATGTTAAAAACTTACTAATCATGAATTTTTAATAACATGCATAATATGTTTATTCATGTCATTATAAACTCTACTTCAAAACTTCAGGCGAAATAAAAACAAAACAAACAAAATAAATAAGCAAACTGAAGGATTGTGTCAGCACTACTTAAGTTAGCTAACGTGTCCTGCCGAAAAATTTATAGTTTCACCATTTTACTTACAAGTGCTTCCTAGCGCTTTTTGTAGCGACTGCTAAAAACAACCCAATAATAACGTTCTTAAATGTGGCAAAGTTAATGACAATAATATTATGTACACTAGCTGAACCTGTCAGACGTCGTTGTGCCAGTTAATATCATAGGTTGTGTTCAGCAACGTTTTTATTTTAGCGCATGCAATTTAATTTATTGACTGCCGCGCATGATAGAAAAAAAAAGAAAAAATTGCAAATTTATTTTAATTTTTCAGTTTATAAATATAAACCTTCTTCATTGAAAAACACATATGTATAAGTATTCTTCCAATTTTCATGGTGATCGATCAAATAGATTTTGAGTTAAACGATATCATATATACAAACATCCTCTTTTATATCTCTATATAAGTATAGATTTATCACGGTGCAAGTTTTAAATCAGTAGTTTATAGTAAAAAAATTCAATCAACAATTTCGGCAAGGATCGAACTCAGTTTGCTTGCCTGAAATTCTAAGACTATCTAATTCTAAGTTTATCCCATAATCTAACACGATTCTTAGTGACCTTTTTATAGATATCACCCTTAAAATTGTGATTTAAAAATACATTTAATGTAATTGGACAAGAAAATCATTATTCGTGCCGTATGATGGACGTTCACCTTTAACAAATTTGCCAGTTCTCCTACAGCACGCGATGTGTAAATGAATATTTTAACATTATTTTCACCTTCTATGTTCACCCCACTAGCTTACGAAATATAAAAAATACTATTTTTTATTTAAATATTCTATTTTAATTTTATTTCCGTAAAGGAAATATACTTACCTAGTTATTTTTTCATATTGTTAAACACTTACATCAAATGCACGTCGTAGCCGTTCGAGTTCGGTCCCATCAAATATGTTTGAGCGCAAGATAACACCAAACTCGGTCTTCCAGGTTTTGCTCGGTGACGGTTATGATGGCTCCAGTTCAGCAAGAAGTCGATGCATCCTAGCCCGGTTCGCAAAACCTCCAATTTCTCCCCCTAACGCCCTAAAATACGCCCGTAATGCGTTGTTATTCATCTGCATTGTTGCGACGTACTCCACCAGGAGCGAGTGCCGATTGCTGGGCCCGCGAAGACCCTGCTGACACCAAGTCAGCGGATGATGGATACGAGTAACAAATGCATTATTCGGGGTCAAGAAGATCTCGCTGACAAATCGGGAACACTTACATACATTCATCCATTATAGCCTATCAAAGTTCACCGCTTAAAAAAGTCTCCCTGTGTGTGTGGCATCTGCAGTTTTTTATTTTATTTTATGTTGTTATAAGAGTATAAAGATATTAATTGTTACTTTGTAACCATCCGCTTAATGAAATACAATGATGTGTCTTATCTAGATTGAAGAGCGCCTCCCGCCCTCCCTCAATTGCGTGCACTAATCCCGTCACCACTAAGACTCTACAGACTCTACGGCGGCTGACCTACTACATCAACTGAAGATGCCTCGTGAGGCGAAACACGTGTCGGATTATCGTCGATGGTGTGTTTTTCTTAGAATAGTGAAATTTTTTTTACGTGTTAGAGTCACGCTGCAGCTATATTAGTTGTAACACGAATGGGTTGCTCAACCGAGGTAGGACCACGCTCTCACGGAATACCAGCGTAAAATAGCTAAGGGCTGTTGTGTTTCGTATGGTGAGTTTAGAGAGCCGGAGACACTTTTTACTGGAAACGGGGCTGAACTGCATATGAACTTAATGACAATGATGGAACAAAATCTTGATGATCTTCGATGAAATTTATTTTCAATCGCTAATAACGTAACGAGTTTTTATTTATTATATTTTTAAAATAAAGGTCTTTTTAGTTTTACACATTTATTTTATTTAATAATTATTTCTAAGGATATTTATTGCATAACTTAATCGAAACTAGTAAATGCACTTTTACACAATAACCACATACTCTACTCCATTTAAATTAAAAAGATGTATGTAACTTATTTTCGTTGACAGTGAAACCGTTAACTTATTAAAAAATGTTCTTAATTTGAATGGAGTTTAGAAATTTGAGTTGTCGTCGAAAAAGCTTTAACAAATTGCAAGCTTAATTGACAAAAACTGTCGTTTGCAGCTGATTATATTATGTTAGCGTTCATAAAATAATATTCACGTGTCGGTCATCAATATGTATTAGGTCATTTTCTTTTGTAGTTTTAATTGACTTTACTGGTCCCACTATAGTTTACAATACTTTGACTTTTTATTTTTAATTTTAAGCAAATAGATACACATAATAATAGCAGCAAACCCCCCTAACTTACCATCAACCAGAGAAAAACTACGATAGTGATTATCGTAGTTTTTCTCTGGTTGATGGTATGGTATATAGCATTTTCATAAATTAATTTTGCGTAGGTACTACTTTATCCCTAATGTTCTATGTATTACAAAACTATTTGTTGATTATTATCTTATAAATTCTACAAAATCGTCACTTATTTAGTTAATTTTTTTTATTAAGGTAAGCATTTCATTAAGGTGGATGATATTCAATAACTTACAAAAATGTTAGCATAATATGTTAAATAGTCGTGTCAGTCGTTATTTAAACACCTGAAGTGTAGTAACAATCAAGTTTACATAATATTGTGATAGACTATGTTGATCTACAAAATTTTTACATCTACAAATGCGATAAAATGGCAAGAAAAACTTAAAATTATTACCCTCTGATAGTAAACCTTATATATACTTAAATAAAGCACATTAAAATCATTTGAATTTTATTCAGTCCCAATATTTTACACTGGATTGAAATTTCACTAAAGGTAAAATGTTCACCTTATGTCATTTAAGTTGCGTTACAAAACACGTTCAAAACTATTATTTTGGAATCTGGTTTTATAGGATATTTGATTCAATTTTTTTTCTTTTTTCCAGAAATATTACATACAGCCAGTTTCTATTATGTTGTGTTTACCTAAAACAATCGATTTTTACCCAAAACAATCGTGAATCAAAACGTAATATATTTCGACAGATTAAAAAAGAGATAAAGTCAATGAACCGTATCTAAATATTTGAAAGCATTCTCTACAAATATAGGTCGTAATCCATTCCGTTCCCGCCACTTAAATAATCGTAAAAGTAAACCGCCATTTCATCTAATGCTTCAAATCTTGGGTCTGGCAGAGAGTCGTCACGAACGGATCGGGCAGACCTGGAAAGATATCTAGAATGAATGAAGTTTCCTATTTAAAAAAAAAACTTGATACAATTGTTTTCGGATTGAAATTGTTAGAATAGAAAAATAATTTAGTTTTTTTCTGCATTTAGTTTATTGATTGTACGGATCTTATTAGGTAAATCCTTTGAACTTTTTTTATATAGGTAATATATTTTTGTATGTGATTTATACGCAAGTGGTATATATAATTGATTATATCAAGTTTAATATGGTTATTATAAATAATATAGTATAATTATCTCACCTAAAATCGCTCTCCGTATCCAATTCGTCTTCTGGGGTAAATCGCTCACGGATATCTTTCATAATGCAAGCCTCTAACTTTTTATGCTGCAAGGAATTTTTTCGTATTATTTTTAATTGTTTCAACAATTTTTATTGACGAGCAGTTAGATACTATATATTATAAATATATTATAGTACCTAAGTGGGCGACCGAGCTTTGTTCAGCGTTAGAAACAAAAATAAAGATGATTCACGTTACACCGTGTCGTGACCGGGCCGGGCTCCACCCGGGGCACGTCCACCGTGCGCCGGCCGGGCCAGTCCTTCATACTATACCGGGCTGTTTGCGTGTATTCTTTGCACGGCCGTGTATATGATAGGTGTTTTGTGTCAACTAGTGATTTACTCAGTCGATATACGTGACGCTTGAGTAAATATGCAATTTTCACAACTTGAATTGATATTGTTTTCCGAAAAACATTTTTGTATTTATTATCCAAATACAAAAATTGGCTTATATCCTAAACTAAAGGATATAGTTACGCACACATTCTAGCAATTTTTCATCGTCCATTTTGATGTTAGCTGCTCACACCTCAAAGATTTGTCGTCGACTGCCCTGCGGGTGCCCGGCGTACACGGTCATGATACAACGTGTCCAGGCTGGGTCGAGCCGGAGCCGGGAAACAATATCCACCGACATTTCATGCCGTGCCGCGCCGTGGCCCAGCCAGGTCCCGACGGCGCTCGGCGGGGACACGGCCGGGCCACGGTCAAGCATGAATCACTTCATACTAAAAGTATACTAAAATGTTTTCTTGTTTGATGTTCACACCGTGATCTTTTTGATGTTAACACCATCAAACAAAAACATCTTAGTATACAAACAGCATATTAAGATGTTTATTTGTTTGATGGCACACCGTGTCACGGCCGGGTCGGTCCCCGGCCGCGTCACGATGTACCGTGAATCATCCTTAATTCTCTCAGTGATCAAACCTATGTAGATAAAGTTAGACCAAAATAGCTTCTAAGAAACCAATTATATATATTTTAGATATACCGGAATTGCTCACTTAAAATATAAGATTTTAATACCTTGTAGCAGCGGAAGAAGAACATGGGCTTGATCAGTTCTTGTGAAAGCGGTGCCACATCGCGTTTTATTTCTGGTACACATTGCTGCAAAGAAGGTAGAATTTTTTTAATCAAACATTTATTTTATTGAAACGGGAGATAGGCAGCAGAATCCCTGAATGAAGCCAAGCGTGGCAACTATGGTAATTATCTTTGTTATGTGGCAATCTGTAGAGGAAGTCAATGTTTAGCTGTGGAACTTTGATAAGACGTGATGAATGACAAGAATAAAGTTAAAAACTAAAACTCCACTACGGCCAAAAATACTCGGTTTTATTTTCTAATGGACGATCATTCCAACTGATCAGTTCAAACTAAAACTGTTGATATATTTTTAAATATTGAATTTTCGATATATTGATAATTATAAATATATCAATATCGGAGTTTTATATATAAGTTTATTTATCGATATATCGAAAATGCAATATTTTAAAAAATATCAACAGTTTCATTTTGAACTGAAACTTAATGTCTGGAACTGGATAAAAACTGGAATGATCAGTTGAACTGACTGTGTGGCGACTATAACGTGGTAGAACCACGCCGCAGCTATATTATATTTTCAGTATGTACCTGCTTGTTAAGACCTTTCCTTAGATATTAAACACATAAAAAAAATTTGGCCCGCAATTAATCCGCCATGTTGGATTTTACATGATGCCGTAGTATGGTAAAATATTAAAAATATATAATTCATTAATTCATGCACTATTTCACCATTTAAAAAAACACTTAGGTACCGAGAACTTCTGACAGAACTGGAGGCCGTCCTGCATGTCGCTCTTTAGTGCACTGGAAACTGGCAGATTGTTGATCCGCTGTTTGATTTGATCGTAGTTTGGCTCGAGTGTGTGGTCGATGTAGCCGAGCTCTTGCATCACGCAGGTGACGTTGCGCAGGCGGCCGGCGCTCGGGCCGCGCGAGATCAGCTCCAAGCGGTTCCGAAGGTCCAAGTCGCGCTGCGGTTCGAAAGACTTCATTTGTCTCGATCCCATCTAGAAGTTTGAATAGTTACGTTGGTGCTCAAGCATGTTGCACTACCTTAGTATCTTTTAAGTACCTTTTTTATTGAACGTGAGTAACATATGAGCACAAAGTCCACCTGATGGTAAGTGAATGCTGTAGACCTCTATCTTAAACTTTTGTTAACGAAAAATGTTTCTTTATCTAAATTTACTCCCGTGGTATCGTAAAAGTCGTCAAAAAACGCCAAGAGGAGCTATCTTCGATCAATTATAGTACATTATTGATCGAAGTGAGCTATCGTATGACTTCAGTGTATAACAGAGTAACCTTCTCATACGACAGACTCAAACTACGGGTACAGGCGGATAATTTTTGGGAAATCTTCTCAACTCTGTGAGAGGCGCATGTCCATTGAACTGAATTACATTAACTTTATTCTATCTAAGTAATAATATAAACTATATCCAAAGCAAATTCAATATTTGCCAGGTATCAACTTAACATTTTTTTTAAATCGTCTTCAAGAAGTGTTTGAGCCCCTTCTATGGCTACGAGCCAATCCGTTTTAGTCACATCCTTTTTCCGATTTATCCCACTAAGCGGTGTGAACCTCCTTCTGTAAGGTTTCGGTTAGTAGAGTAATAGAACATGTAGAATTACAGGCACCTTCAGGCACTCTATGTTAGTCCTAAGGACTGAAAACTCATCATGTTCAAACAAAGAAAGGTTTTATGGTAGAGCCACGCTGCAGCTACATGTATTATGGTTGTAGCACGAAAGGGAAGGACCGCGGAAGGACCACGCTCTTACAGAATATCAGCGTAAAATAGCTGCTTACATAATACTGCCGTGTTTCGTATGGCGAGTGTAGAGATCCGGAGACCCTTTTTCACTGGAAACTAGGGATTCCATCTTAGTCCTCATGAGTGACAGCGCATCTCGTTTCGCGCATCAGCGTTTTGATTCTTAATCGTGGATAAATGTAAAGGTTTATGGGCCACAGCAACCAATCACCATCAGGTGGACTGTGTGTTCGTTTGTCACTCTTATTCTATAAAAAAAATAGTTTCAGTTCTTTATGGCAGCAGTCGAGCAAATATTTAAAAAAAGACTTTCTCTTACCGAAAATCTGCCAGCACCGAAGAATGGTTGCTGGTAGAACGCTTGCTGAAACTGCTGCGGGTACGCGTAAGGATTGTACTGGAAACCGGGCGGGTAGAATGCCCCCGGAGCGCTGTAAGGCGTCTGGAAGAACGACGCGGCTGGATTGTAGAGGCGGAACTGAGGATTCGGCATCATGTACGGCGGGATGGCAGGCTGCTGGAAACTCGGCTGTAATATAAAATTGAAAAGAATATTACATTATTAATTCGTATGATACGAGAGGCATTGTAATTTTTATATGTGTCTAATTTTTCGTTTACTTGATATAGACTTATTTTCAGTTTTTTTTTTATAGATGAGGGGGGCAAACGAGCATGAGGCTCACCTGATGTTAACTGACTACCGCCGCCCATGATCAATCGCAACACCAGGGGAATTGCAGGTGCGTTGCCGGCCCTTTAGAAAGGAGTATCTAAGCTCTTTTCTTGATTTTTTTTGTTAGGATTGTTTTTCCGTTATACTGTTGTAGTATATATATTTATTATTTTTTGGTATATATTTTAGAGCCGTGATAAATTAGCGTTTATTACCATTGCAGGGAACAATTCGTCTTCAATCCATTTCCAGTACTGCCGAAATATTTAATTACAACATAGAGTCAATGTACCATTTGGCCGGTGGTGGAGGATAATATCGTGATTCAGTTTAATAACATAACTAGCGATCGCACCGGCTTCGCACGGGTGATTTCTGGATCTCTACAACAGCGCCACCTACCGGGTACATTTGTGAATCTAAACCATCCATTCCACTCGAACACATACAAAAAATTTCATCTGAATCGGACGAATCAGTTTCGAATTTCACCGAGACCAACGGAATTGATTTTTATGTATAGAGATTCAAGGACTGCCATCAGGTATTAGAGCAGCGTGGTGGACTCTCTCTCAAAGGTGAGAGCCTAGCAGTAGGACGTATTGTAGACTAACAATATACATAAATTTTTCGCTGTTTTAACGAAATCTTTCGTTACAAACTTGTCTTACCTACGTACCGGATTTAATTAGTAATGTTTTATAATTAAATCCGGACATCCTTTTAAGTCAACTAAAAAAGACAAGTTGCCCGCCCACCAAGCATGGTATCAATTACTAAATCCCCTCTACGGGAAGACCTGTTTTCAGCAGTGAACTTTTATGGACTATAATGGATGAAAGAAGTGTCACCAGCCACTGACAACACACTGTCTTAATCGGATTGAAAATAACGCTTTATAATTTGACAAATTTAAGTAGTTGTTTTATACACCTTTGCTACCTGTTACCTGCCAAAGTCACGATGATCCAAACTTCATAGTAGCCCATCGTTCCTATCTATGATGGGGGCATGTACTGAGAAATTTTCAGCTTTTATAAAACAAGAAAGTTCTCAAATCAGTTCATAGTTCATAATCTGAATATTTATTTTGACAGCTTGATCATCGCCTCTTTAGCTCAGTGGTAGAGCACTGGTCTCGTAAACCAGGGGTCGTGAGTTCAATCCTCACAGGAGGCAATAGGTTTTTTTAAATATATTATAAGATTAATCGTTTTTTTTTCAATAAAATATATAAAAAGGCATTCACCGCTAGTGGCCTATAAGACAGAACACCTCCCATCGATGATGGTTTTAGTGGTTTCGATTCCAAATTAGGCAAATCATTTTCTTGACCATGAACAGCGCCATCTGTTGGCTTAGTAATAGTCTGCGTGTTCGGGTCCATGGCGAAACCGGGTGGTAGCTTTCCAAGCAACACTTGCGGCATTTGAAGTGGGTTTGACGATTCTTCAAAAGATGGCGGTAGTGAGCACTTAGCATAGGCTTCTTTCATCTCCTCTCTTATTTGTTTTACAACTTCAGGACCAAAACAGCTTTCATAAATCTGAAAAGGAAAAAAGGAAAAATTCAAATTTAAAAAAAATCCTTATTTTTATGGCTCTTATTTTTATATGTATATTTTTGGATATACGTATATTGAGATATACTTATGTATAAATATATCTCAATGTACGTCAATTAACCGAATTTTATATATATGTTTGTAAGTATATTCTATGTAAGTGTTGCGTGGTATATAAATTATTGTATTTGATCATGACATCCTAACTGCCCATGATCCACTCTCTGTCCTACCCAAGGTTGGCTGGTAGAGAATGCCACATAGCATTAAACTCGCCTTATGCAATATATTTGGTGCAATGAAGAATAAAATAAATAAATGATATTATGGCAATGAGGGCTCATAATCTTTCGCTCACCAGATGTCGCTTGTTGACACTGAGGTGAAGTTTTTTGTAACACAGTGTCATATAATAAGGAATTTTAATTATAAATAAAAAAAAGTTAATCCGTTTTTAGAGTATTGTATTTATACACAAAACAATGCATCAATGGTTTGTTTTATAATTTTTTGACATTGTTTGTCTTTTTTTAATTTTATACTTTTATAAATATTTGTGGTTTGGTTAATTTATTTTTAATCTAATTAATACAAAATTTTACTACTAACTAATAGTACGAAAAAACATCAAACCTTACATTTTCGAACAAATTTAATTTCCCCGCTATAAAATCTGTCAAATATTACACCTCATTTTAAGTAGCGCCGCCTTAGACCTTAGAGACAGAAAAGTCGTGGACGCCCTCATTGAAAGATAGGCAGTACATTTATAGTATTGATGAAATTTAGGAAGAAATGGAAAACAGTAAGTTGGTATAATAGAGAATTTATTTAAAAAAAAATTGTTTTTAATAACAACACATAATATTTCAAACTCTACAAACAAGCAGTCGTGGCCGAGCGGTTAAGGCGTCTGACTAGAAATCAGATTCCCTCTGGGAGCGTAGGTTCGAATCCTACCGACTGCGGTGTGTATTTTACTTTTTATTTATAAAGAGCGATCCACCCCGGCTTACTTCTCGTGATTTTTAGATCTCTACACCGGCGCATTTAAAAGTATTATTATTGTATTCTATGGAGCCATCTACCGGATCCAATTGTGAATTTAAACTATTTAGGTTTCAGGCATTCACCCATTCAAGCGCACACAAAAAATTTCATCAAAGTCGTTCGAATCGTTTTCGAGTTTTAGCGATCAAGGACAGCGATTGATTTTTATGAATACAGATAATTTATATTTCTGAAGAATATAACATTGGGTGCGTTTGGCAGAAAAAAGCGCTAGCAAGCGCTTGTAAGCAAAATGGCGAAACTAAACAGTTTTCGGCCAGGACACGTTTGTTAACTTCAGTAACGTTGACAAAATCCGCCATTTTGCTTATTTAATTTTTTTGTTTTGAAGTAGAGTTTATAAGTTGTTTTGTGCAATATTAGTTTTAAGTAATATAATGACATGAATAGACATATACATGTTATTAAAAATTCATGATTGGTAAGTTTTTAATATGAATACTTTACAAACATATATTTAAATTAGGTTAGGTTCCCCGGTTAAAACTAATTTCGTGTCCTAGAGGAAAATAGCTACTTACGATTTGACAGCGCTTACCGCTTACGATCGCCATTTTGCTTACAAGCACTTGCTAGCGTTTTTTTCTGCTAAACGCACCCATTGTATGTATTATGTTAATTATTACGAATGTAGATTTTCAATCGCAGTTTCTACTAGTAATGTAATTTTTCGACTTGATTTTTGGACAATTTTACTGAAATTGATCCTATCCTAAAACTAAGACGTGTAATGCAGTTTTAATATTACCAAGGTCTCTGTCACGTGGATGTTTGCTTCAGACCATTAATTAATGAACCTCTTTATAAATTGGTAACAATACTACTAGATTACATGCAAACTATCGATGGACCAAGGATGGAGCAAATTAATTTACAACTGTGTTTTGTGGAAAAAAATAAAGGTTCGTTTTTTTTTAAATAAATTTAATATTTTTATATAATATATAATATGATTAATTGCTTTAAACGTCACATTTGACAGGTTGCGATGAAGGTTCAGAAGTCTCGCACGTTTGACGAGGTTTCCCGTCTCAGTGGTCTGTGGTCTCCCAGATCTGGATATTTATAACCCAGACCCACGCGTAGAAGTTTGCCGATAGCATCATGACGTCACGCGTCGATGGTCAGTTGTGGAAGATACCCAGCGGTATTTATCTGATCATCTATGTATGTGATACTAAGCCGTAGAGCCACAGGGTAAGTGTCGTTGGCGGACCATCTCCGTACTTTTGGCGTAAACGAGATAGTTTAAGCCGCCATCTATCGGAAGTTTTCTGGTATTGCCCACGACCTCAGATAGATTCTCTTGCATCGCCACCACACTTAAAGTCGAGGGCGTGGAATAAACTTAAAACTCACCTTCATCATGGCGTACTTTTTGATGAATTTGTCATCGCTGCTAGCCAACGCCTGTGCAGATACACACAGCAGGCAAGTTACTAGAAATACTTTCTGCAACATTTTGTATCTGAAAATAAAAATAAAAAGTTAACAAAGCAATCTTCTTTGCCATCACAAACATGCTAAGATTAATTAATTTAAAATTATTACGCCTTTTATAGTTAGCATACGAGTAAACTACTATAATTGAAAATCACAGGATTTCAGAATAGATGAAATTCAAAACAAGCATCAAATAAGCGAAATTATTACAAAATAAAAAAATATAACGTTTTTTATCATATTCTTTTGCATTGTCATCCGAATTTGAGCTTTATTCAAAATTTCAAGTTTCTAGCTCATCGGAAAGTTATTTCAAAATCAAATCCACCCGGAAAGACAGCTAAATAATAAAAAATCGTGGTAAAAGTGACTAACACTAAAAAAGTGAAAACTATATTCCGAAAATATCGTAATTACAACCGGGTTAAAAAACGAGAAGGTTCTATATTCTGGTTCTATGTTATGTGTACAGATGTTCACCGATTTGTCACACAAAAGATTAAACACATTTAAAAAAAGTAAAACTGATTTCAAAATCTAAAAAAATAGCAATTTCCACATTATAGCTTCTGAATTCGTACGCTAGTAATATAGTTCAATGGCTAATACATTGTCTATCCTTTTATTGAACTGAGGGAGTTATTTGCAAACCATTAATGCATGAATAAGCATTTTTTTATATTTTAGGAAGTCTTGTCTGTATTTCATATATATACGGGCTACTATTTGTAATGGCTATCTAATTTTTCTTATAGAATAAGGGTGACAAACGAGCACACAGTCCACCCGATGGTAAATTGATGCTGAGGCTAATAGACATCTACATTTATCCTCGATTAAGAATCAAAACGCAGATGCGTTGTCACCCCTGAGGACTAAGATGGAATACCTCGTTTCCAGTAAAAAAGGGCCTCCGGATCTCTACACTCACCACACGAAACACAGCAGTATTAAGCTGCTATTTACGCTGGTATTCTGTGAGAGCGTGGTCCTTCTCGGGTCGAGCCGACCCATTCGTGCTACAATCATAATATAGCTGCAGCGTGGCTCTACCACACTTAAAAAAAGTTTTTAATTTTAGTCTTGGTAATTGTAAAATGTTTATTTATACATATAAATAAAATTGCATTATCTGGATATTCCTTATTTTAAGCTGATGGGGTTGTGTGCGTATTAATAAAACATACACTTTTATACGTACGTTTTATACGTACATTTTTATACGTGGTAGATCCATGCTGCAATTGTATTAGTAGTATAGTTGTAGCACGAATGGGTCGACCGGGGAAGGACCACGCTCTCATAGAATACCAGCGTAAAATAGTAGCTTAATGCTGCTGTGTTTCGTATGGTGAGTGTAGAGATTTTAGTCCTCACTGGTGACAACGCATCTGCATTTAGATTTGTAATCGAGGATAGATGTAGATGTCTATGGGCCACAGTAACCACTTACCATCAGGTGGACTGTGGGTTCGTTTGTCACCCTATCCTATAAAAAAACATACCTAAATATCTATTTTTGGCATTTTCGTCTGTCTGTGCTATTCTTCGAAATGACAACCGATTGTAATGAAATTAATAGATAGAGATAGAGCGCAATGCCATTAGAGTTATCTAGGCTATATTTTATCTGAAAAATAAATTATACCCTGGAGGAGCCGGGGCGGGGCGAGTTGCTAATAAGAAATAAACCTCTTAATAACTCGATGCATTGCGACTTGCACAAAATTACAGTATACGCTATGCTTGATAGCCAGAAAGGTACTTTTAAAGACTAAATATAAAACGTTAACCTGTCTATTTAAGTCCCTATGGAACAGGTATTGTTTATTACCTTGTACCTTTATTACATAGGTAGAGGCAATTTGATGCTTGAGACCTAATAACAAATTTAATATTTTTCTTGAGTGTATATTTATTTCTGTTATTACATTTTAACGTGTGTACTTTCGATTGCTTCGTTAAAGTAACTACTAATCATGTTTATTCCAAATTCGAATTCTTGGTCGGTTCTAAATCAGTTATTGGGTGCGTTTGGATGAAAAAAGCGCTAGCAAGCGCTTGTAAGCAAAATGGCGATCGTAAGCGGTAAGCGCTGTCAAATCGTAAGTAGCTATTTTCCTCTAGGACACTAAGTTAGTTTTAACCGGCGAACCTAACCTAATTTAAATATATGTTTGTAAAGTATTCCTATTAAAACTTACCAATCATGAATTTTTAATAACATGTATATGTCTATTCATGTTATTATATTACTTAAAACTAATATTGGACAAAACAACTTATAAACTCTACTTCAAAACAAACAAATTAAATAAGCAAAATGGCGGATTTTGTCAGCGTTACTGAAGTTAGCAAACATGTTCTGGTCGAAAACTGTTTACTTTCGCCATTTTGCTTACAAACGCTTGCTAGAGCTTTTTTCTGCCAAACCCACCACCGCCGCACCCATTGTTTTTTTATTTCTGGATCCTTTCCATTTTTAAACCGAACTAAAAAAAAGGAGGAGGTATCCAATTCGACTGAATTTTTCTATGTGAACCGATTATGAGGATTCTTTTTTATTTGAAAGCTGATGCTTCTCATGTGATCCCATATAAATTTGATCAAGATCTGACCAGTAGTTTTGGAGTTATCCCTAAAAAAGCGTATTTAATTGACTCCGAATACATTGCTGATGTTCAAATTTTATTTATATTGAAGTCGGTTGTACAACATTTTTAATTTTACCACTTGTTTTATTTTATTTCTAGGTTGTTTCCAGATCTGTTATTGGGTTTTTCAGTCATATCAATAGCAGCCCGGTTTCAGGAAGTTGGCCACGTTTTCATCCCTTGCCTCGGAAGACATGTCAATCCGTTGATCTTGCGTCTGATCTGTCTCCGCACATGACGGATTCCGTTCCCATCGGACGATGAGAGTGAGGGAATAGAGAGTACATTTGCGTTTGTGTACACACTCTTGCATTATTATATTACCCTGTGCAGGCTAGCCTCCGATAAGACTGGCCGCCCTGACCGAATTCGTTGTAGGGACCATTAATATTGACTTTGATATTTTTTTTGTGATGAGGTTTCTGCTTATCACAATATTTAATGCTCATTATCAACACATTATAATTTGTGATTAGTTTAATTATCTTTATTTCGTCTTATTTTCCTGTTATAATTGTGAATGATCGAACAAATTGCATAATGGAATTACAGACTTATTTCATTATGTAATTTGATTCCGTTATTTATAACTTTATTGATTTTCATTTTAAACAATCGAACGTCGAGCACATTGGTCCGCCTGAGACTCGCCCTCGAAAAATCCGATAGGTACTTACATATTTAAATTAATTAAACACAATCCGCTAAATTAAATCAAAATATTATTCAAATACCTTACAAATTTAACAACATTATCTTCAAATATACCGTTATAATATATTCTCTACAATCTTTAAGTAGGTATCTATTATTGTAGATTAACAAACAGCAACGATCGAGTATGCTCGATTTGGTACGTCCAGTTATAATAACATGGATGTGTTATTGTTTTTGTTGCTTGATTATACTGGCTGATTTTTTTACCATTTGGAAAAAAAATAGGTTGTAACAGGTGAATGGATAGAATGATAGAAGCCTGGCACTAATATTTTATTATTTTTTTGCTTTTACTTCACATATGAATGATGAGATTGAAGGAAATAATGCAGAGTTTAAACGTCTAAATAAAAGATTAAAAGAATTAGTTGAAAGAAAAAGCAAAAGAACGGATAAGAATGATAGAAGAATATCGGATAACTTCCAGGCAAATATTAAAATGTTCTGGAAACTCGTAAGAAATATCAGGGGACATTCAAAACAGCCTAGATTGAATGCGATACGAGACGAGAATGGCTATATCCTGTATCCTGAATGATGAAGTGTTGAGTCTAAAGAGATGGAAGGAATATTTGAAAGCGTATTTATGAATGAGGAGACGTGTGAACTAAATGAAATAGAAATTCCGAAAGAAGATGAAAGAGATAGGGAGATAAGTATAGATGAAATAATGAAAGCAATGAAAAGCATGAAAGTAGGTAAGGCAGCTGGATATGATAGAGCACTCGGAATGCTAAGGGCTGGAGAGGAAGTGGTGGCAGGCCTGCTGTACACCTTGTTTAATTATGTTGGGAACTAAAGCAGGTACCAGGAGACTGGTCCAAAGCCGTGATAGTCCCAATATATAAGGGAAAAGGGTCACAGCAGGACTGTAAAAACTACCGTGGTATCAGCCTTCTTAGCATTGTGGGAAAACTGTATACTAAGGTATTAATTGAAAGGGTTATGAAAGAAAGTAATGGAAAAATTTGGGATGTGCAAGCGGGATTTAGAAAGGGAATGGGGTGTACAGATCAAGTCTTTTCAATGCGCATGATCGCGAAGAAGTTTTTGGCGAAAAACCAAAAAGTTTTTTGTGCGTTCATGGACTTGGAAAAGGCTTATGACGGAGTGGACAGGGATGTCTTATGGCAAACGCTGAACTCATTTAGGTTGAGCGCTGGGTTGATACAGGTATTCAAGTCTCTGTATAGGCACTCCAGTGCTTGTGTTAGGATCAACGGGGCCTATTCGGAGTGGTTTAGCATCCATAAAGGTGTCAAACAGGGCTGTGTAGCTTCACCGTGGCAGTTCAGTCTATTATGGACAGTTGTTTGAAAATTTCGAAAGTTTAAGAATGCGGGTTAAGAATGGGTTAGTTAACCGTCAAATGCCTTTTGTACGCCGATGATCAATTCATACTTGCGTCGTCGGTGGCCGAGTTACAAATGATGGTTATATTAATTGACAGATCATTAAAAGAAAGGGGATTGAAAGTGAATGCAAGTAAGACGAAAGTAATGGTTTTTGAAAGAGAAGAAAGTAAAACGATACGTGAAATATGAATAGAAGGGGAGATGGTCGAGCAAGTAGATGAATTTATATATTTGGGATGTGTATTCAGAAGGGATGGGAGATATGATAAGGATATTGAACGACGAGTGAATGCAGCAATAAAGTAAATGGGGCTCTACACTCTATTGTGAAAAGTCAGAATGTGTCAAAAAAGGCACGTATGGCAATTCAAAATGCTGTATTAAAGTAGGGACTACTTTAACATATGGTAGTGAAAGTTGAGTGTGGCAGAAGAAGCACGAGAGTAGAATAAATGCATAGAAATGCGGTCGCTAAGGAGTATGTTAGGGCTGAATCTGAGTGACAGGGTGAGAAACTGCGTGATAAAAGAAGAGTGTGGTTTGTAAAATTATGCGGTGACCAGGATTAAGAAAAGAAAGCTTAGGTGGTTTGGTCATGTAGAAAGAATCAATGCGGAAAGACTGACAAAGCAAATATATGTTGCAGAAGTGAATGGAAGAGTCGGAAAGGGACGTCCTAGGCGAAAGTTTGTCGACCAAATTGGCGATATATTAAAAATGGGCGAAATTAAGAGTACCCTTAACCGACAAGCATGTATGCGTAGGTATATGGATGTGGAAGAGGCGAGAGAGGTATGTCAGCATCGTGTTAAATGGAAGTCTGTAGTCTCTACCTACCCTTCTGGATGACAGGCGTGAGTGTTTATGTTTATGTATGTATATGAAATTGATCTATCAATCAATACTACTGATTTGAAATAAGCTTTCGGTACTAAAAAGATAAAAACAAAAATTTTAAAATAAATAAATAAATAACTATCAAAATAAAAATAACACGCACCCAATTAGTTAGTAGGTTATTTATTGATAGATCAATTTCATATGTTAATGTAAAAGAAGAAAAAATTGTAAAATATCAGTGCTTATAGGCTTTCATTTCGTTCATCTGTTACACCATATTTATCCAGACGGTAAAAAAATCACCAGTATTATATGTGTGTATCATACACACTCGAATAAGAATCAAAATGCAGACGCCTCATCTCTGAGAACTGATTGTCACGTCTGAGAACTGAGATGGACTAAGTTTTACGTGGTAGAAGATTAAGAGAAAGACGCTAAGTTAACCTATAATAGTTGTATATACGTGGTAGGGCCACGCTGCAGCTATATTAAGGGTTTTAGCATGAATGGGTTGGCTCGACCGGGAATGGGCCAGCCACGCTCTCACAGAATACCAGCGTGAAATAGCAGCTTAATGCTGCTGTGTGTCGAATGGTGAGTGTAGAGATCCGGAGATCCTTTTTTACTGGAAACGAGGCATTCCGTCTAAGTCCTCAGGGGTAACAAAACACATCTGCGTTTTGATTCTCAGATAATAATGTGTATGGGCCACAGCATCCACTTACCATCAGGTGGACTGTGTGCTCTTTTGTCTATAATATATATATATATATAATATATATATATATATATATATATATATATATATTACTTTGCCGTTTGTAGCGGCGTGAGAGACTCCATCACCATGAACCCATGATAAAAAGTATTATTTGTTCCAATAGATGGCGATATAACAGTCTGGATTACACTCGACGTAATATATTCAGAAGTGCGACGGACTGCAGCGTCAAAAATGCGCGAGCTCTGGTACTACGAACGTAAATCCGTTTGCTTTGCTTGCCGTAAGCAAACAAACGAGCAAACAGTCCACCTGATGATAAGTGTATGATGTGGCACATAGACGTCTACATTTATCTTCAATTAAGAATCAAAATGTAGATGCGTTGTCACCCCTGAGGACTAAGATGGAATGCCTCGATTCCAGTAAAAAGGGTGTCCGGTTCTGTACATTCATCATACGAAGACAGCATTAAGCAGCTATTTTATTATTTTGGGAGAGCGTGGTTTTTCCCCGGTCGTGCCGACCCATTCGTGCTACAACTAAAATAGCTGCAGCACAGCTCTACCACGTAAAAAAAGCTTTACGACTAAGGCAAATCATCCTCAAACGGGAGATATTCAACGGTGGACTTTCGCGGAGAAAAAAGGGATCTCCATATTGAATAAAACTACATTTACGGATTTTATCGCGTTTAATTTAATCGTGCGCGCTTGGTCGTGAATTTCATTTGCTACCAATCCGTACTGGTTCAAATAATAATTTCTTAAATTTACGTGAACACTACACATTGAATAAAACTATATTTACGAAAATTAATCGCGATTGAATCCGCAAAAGTATAGTTTTATTCAATGTGTAGTGTTTACGTAAATATAAGAAATCATTAAGATCTCCATATCTCGTTACTCACAATACGACACAGCGACATTTTGGTGTTCTAAGTGCGTACCATTCGTGCAGCCACGATACTGCTGCAATGTTTACTACGTAAAATACCTTCAATAGATAGCCGCATTAAGCTCTTTATGAAATGAAAACTCTTTATGTTTAAGGTTTAAGCGGAAGAAAGTTACATTTATCAAACGACAAAGGACACCTCGAACGCGAAGTGAGTGAGGTTGAGCTTTACTGTCGATTTGACAAGGTTAGGTTGAGCTTTACTGTCGATTTGACAAGGTTAGGTTGAGCTTTACGTGTCTGTGACTTTACTGTCGATTTGACAAGGTTAAATTCGGTATATTATTTTATACAGCACTAATACGAGTACAAAACACATTCATATAAAGAGAAAACACAAATTTGTAAAACTGATGCTTTTAATAAAGTTTTGCACTATGTAATATAAGTTCAATGATTGTTTTAATGTACTACGATATACAGACTGAAATTCATATGAAAAGGAAAAAAAACATATCTAAATTTTTATTTATCTAAGTTTATAATAGTAAGTTTAAGTTACAGCCTGTATAAGTCCCACTGCTAGGCACCTCCCCTTATTTCTGAGAGGGTTTTAGGGCAAGGAAGTGTCAATGCGTGTTGGCGAACTTCACATCTCTCGAAATATTTTTTTCTTAAATCTCAGATATGCAGGTTTCCTCACATGTTTCTCCTAACTGTCGAGCACGTGGTACATCGGCACTTAAAATTGCAATTAACAATTTCATTGGTGCCGGCGGGGATCGAACCCGGTTTGTTCGCGTAACGTGAAATTTACAGTAAGTAATCAACATTATTATGGTACTTAGGTACTTGTTTGTATAATTAGCTGTATGAGTTTGTATTTTTTTTATAGGATAGGGTGACAAACGAGCACACAGTCCACCTGACGGTAAGTGATTGCTGCGGCCCATAGACATCTACATCTGTCCTTGATTACGAATCAAAATGTAGATGCGTTGTCACCCCTGAGGACTAAGATGGAATGCCTCGATTCCAGTAAAATGTTTTTATACGTGGTAGAGCCATGCTGCAGTTATATTAGTAGTATATAACTGCAGCATATACAGAATAATAGCGTAAAATAGTAGCTTAATGCTGCTGTGTTTCGTATGGTGACTGTAGAGAACCGGAGACCCTTTTTACTGGAAACGAGGCACTCCATCTTAGTCCTTACGGGTGACAACGCATCTGCATTTTGATTTGCAATCGAGGATAGATGTAGATGTATATGGGCCGCAGCAACCACTTACCATCAGTTGGACTGTGTGATCGTTTGTTACCATATCATATAAAAAAAACCAGTCTCAGGTTCTCTACAGTCACCATACGAAACATAGCATTAAGCATTATTAAGTGGTTGCTGTAGCCCACAGATATCTTCATCTATCCTCGATTACGAATCAAAATGCAGATGCGTTGTCACCCGTGAGGACTAAGATGAAATACCTCATTTCCAGTAAAAAGGGTCTCCGGTTCTCCACACTCACCATAAGAAACACAGCATTAAGCATTAAGCTACTGTTTTACGCTGGTATTCTGTGAGAGCGTGGTCCTTCCTCGGTCGAGCCGACCCATGCGTGCTACAACTATACTACTAATATAACTCATGGCTGTATCACGTATAATTGTATAATAATTTTGTGTAATTAATTTAATTTAAAAAAGAAGGCGGTTCTCAATTCCCTGTATTTTCTTTATAAAAACATTTACCACGCTTAGCAGGTGGTATAGCAACAATAGTTTTTTAATATATTGACTTGTTACCAGGAATTTGATACTGCCCATCTCCTCTTTTTTCCTTCTGTCGCTGTACTTCACAAGTCCACTGCTGAACATAAGAATGCCACAAAGCACGGTCTTGAGCCACCTGCATACTTTGATTTCCTGCCTGTCTTACCAGGTTGTCACTCCATCTAGTGGGGTTCCATAAATTTCGCCTACCGGTACGAGGCTATTACTTGAGAACGGGTCTTCCCCATCGGTTGGCGGTTCGAGCTAAATGGCCGCCCCGTTGTCAATTTACCTTACTAATCCGTATAATCGTATCCGGATGATAATATGGTATAGTCGTTTCTCTTACGCTATCAGTCATGCCATTATATGGACCTACTGACCTGGCAGACGTTGTTCTGCCCATTCCGGTTGGTGGCTCGATAAGTTTCACTCCATATCAAAAATTTATTAGAAAACTCGACAGCAGCATCACCTTAGTATTATACAAAAACATACCTCAATCGGCCGAGACTACGATCACTAGTAGACGCACTAATAATATATATATATATATAGTATATAAAAATAAAAAAAAAAAAAAAAAGTAAAACGTTACAACATCCAGACCCGGAACAATTATTTGTAGGCCGTACCACAGAATAAATAATAGTACTACGTAGCCGTAAAAATACTTGTATCGTGCGGGATTCGAACCCGCGGCCCCCAGCGCAGCCACTCATTACTAAGCCACTGCGCCACGGAGCCGTCAAATATAAATTTAAAATAACATAATTTTAATTTTAATCATCTGTGTTAGATTAATAAATCTTGAGCGACAGCAGTTCAATAACATCGGCGCTGAATGCTGCGAAACCGTTATTCATCTTTAATAACCTTCTATGTACATATGTATGATATTGTTTTTTTTGCATACAAGAAATCTGTTACAAAGATATTTAATAATGGAACATGCTATAACATTGGCGTAGAGTTGAAACATTTACCATGTACATATTTATTTGATGTTTGTTAGGTTGTACGTGTAAAAAGTTACTCTGCTACAACAATAATAATATAGCATATTACGACTGTACCACGTCCACGTATATTGCGTTTTTTATATTATTTATGGCTACCAATCTGTCTATACTAAGCCTTAATGTATTGAAGAATTAAAAACCCAATAAGATTTTTTAAATTCTGATCAGTTTTTGAAGTCGGCTTTTACTTGTTTTAATCAGATTTCAGAAAAGAGGTTCTTGATTCCATTGTGTTTTTTAATACGTATTTTACGTAAGCTATCAGTCAATTGTGAACCGATTTTAGTTAGGTTGGCACCAATAAATATCACGAAAAGATTTCAACCTTGAGGGGTGGAAAAATAGGGAATAATGTTTATAATGAAACAATTAAAACGACATTTTAGTTGTTACCTTAAGCTGGTGGTAATGATAAGGAAATAAATGGGATGTGATGGTGATATAATATCCAAATTATATATAAAAAGCAATTTTTTTTACAAAATTTTACGTTTAGTGTTGAGTTCGTGTGAAACGATATTAAAATGTTATGTAGGTATGCACGTGCATGTAACCGACTGAAGGCATCCATGACTTTTTCTGCCACTTAAAATGAGGTGTAATATTTGATAGATTTCGTAGCGGGGAAGTTAAATTGTTCGAAAAATGTAAAGGTTAATTGTTTTTTCTGTACCTTTAGTTATAATTTAGATAATTAATAAATAAACCAAACCACAGATATTCATAAAAATAGAAAAATTAAAAAAAAAGTTGTTAAAACTGTGCAAAAAATTAAAGAACAAACCACTGAGGCATCGTTTTGTGTATTAATATAATACTTTAGAAACTGATAAACTTTTATTTATAACTAAATTATCAATTAAATTATATTGTGTAACAAAAACTTCACTTCCGTGTCCACTAGCGACATCTGGTGACCGAAGATATTAAAATGTTATGCCCTCATTGTACTCAGTTGTGTGAGAATTATTTTTTTTAAAGTCTGTTTTTACTTTTATTAATAGTTTTTTTAAAGATAAATTTTATGACCGTTTTTAAGTTTCCATCCATCCATACATTACAGCATATAAAAGTCCACTGCTGAACATTGGCCCCCCTTATAGATCCTCATGGGGGATTCTGAAGATGCTGCTGCCCATATCCTGTTGCAAGTTCCCCATGTCGTCTCTTACGGCACCCTCGGGAAGATTTAGGGTAGTGGATAGTTTTTAAGGTTATCATGGAATAACACAAGCTCAAAATAACAACTAGAATGCCCATATAAATGGTTACATTAAAAGCGTTACAACCTTTTTTTGGCCCTTAGCGATGGATTTTTTCCTCTGAATATACAGAGGCTTCACTAAAAGTATCGGGAATGGAATAGTTTCCACTGTTCCTGTCATATTAAAATGTTTTTAATTGAAAACTCTTTGGTTTTAAGAATCGAATACCATTTATTTATTTAAAAAAAAGATTCTCGGTCTTGTCACAAGGTTTTTAAACTTGTCGTTGAGAAAATCGAATTGACTCGAGAAAATTCAAGAGCGATGATTTATTATGACTTTCGAAGTGGTTAAACACAAAAACAGTGTGTTGACTGGATGATTTTCGCATTTGGTGATGAAACCCCATCGAAAACCACAATTTATCGCTGGTTTGCTGAATTTCAACGTGGACGTGTCAAGCTCAGTGATGATCCCCGTCAAGGTCGTCCAAAACCTGCAGTCACCCAAGAAAACGTTGATGCTGTGCTTAAGCTGATTGAGGAAGATCGACATGTGACATACCGCGAAATTCAGGCAACTTTACATTATTTGTATTTGAGACATTGGCATGACTCAGATACAAATAATGTTGTCTGAACAATTAGGTGTAAAAAGTTGTTTTCCCGATGGATACCGCATTCGCTCTGTGAAGAGCAAAAAGCGGCTCGCGTTACTTCGTGCGTCAGAACTCTCGAAAGATTCCACGCGGGATCCTCAAATGCTGTATACAACATCGTGTCAGGTGACGAATCCTGAATATATGCGTACGAACCTGAAACAAAAAATCAGTCACGAGTTTGAGTGTTCGAAAATGAGTTATAAGCCAACAAAAATTGTTCGTTCACGGTGTGTTGCAAAAAAAATGGTGGCCACGTTTGTCTCCCAAACTGGCCATGTTACGACTATTCCTCTTGAGGGACAAAGAACGGTTAATGCAGAATGGTATGCTAGCATTTGTTTGACACAGGTCGTTTGTGAACTCCGTAAAGAGAACTGCAACCGCCGCATCATCCTCCATCACGACGGTGCGAGTTCTCACACCGCACACAGAACAAAAGAGTTTTTAGAGCAAGACAACGTAGAATTACTAGACCATCCACCGTACAGCCCCGGCCTAAGCCCTAATGATTTCTATACTTTCCCTAAAATAAAGAATAAATTGCGTGGACAGAGATTTTCATCACCTGAAGAAGCTGTGGACGCCTACAAAACGGCCATTTTGGAGACCCCAACTTCCGAATTGAATGGTTGCTTCAATGATTGGTTCCATCGTATGGAAAAATGTGTCAAATTTCGCGGAGAATACTTCGAAAAGCAATAAATACATTTTTAAATAGTAATGTTGTGTCACTTCCTTGATTCCCGAAATTTTCAGTGCCGCCCTAGTACATATATGGGATCTACCATGAGGACATGAAATAGAGTTTATTTAATAATGAAAAGGATATTATAATCGGGACACAATTGACGAAGATATCATTTGACATAAGTACATAAAAAAACATACAAGAGACTAGATATAGACAACCTAATCCCTTTTTGTAGTTAGCTATAAAAGATACTTCCGCGTATCCAATCTGTTTCGTAAGTATGTTAATGAATAAGTTGTAATAAAATTAAATTTGGATCAGAATTAACAAACAAATGTTAAAAAAAAATAAATGCTATGTAAATAAAATCAAATTAAAAAAACTATAATAAAAAAATAAAAACTTTAATTATCATAATACAGTCCCCGTGGTATGGTGCCAAGAAATTATAATTGAATTCAATTTGCGTAATGAATAATGATCGATCTCCACCATCAAGCGATAGCAATTATTATCGATATTATAAAGATAAAGTGTTGTTTTTTTTCGTAATTTATTGCTACTATTTACCACCAGAGCGCGCTAGTCATGGGTTCGTTGTCCCCGTGCGGCCTTGCTCTGAGGTGCGCACGCAGCCTCGCATCTGCCGCTGACAACTTGCGTAATGAGCTACGCCAGCCTCTATTAAGCCCGTCGGTTTGTTTTTAGACGTTGAGGTTGAGGCTTTGAGATTCCATCTAAAGCTCTTACACTTGCTTTACAGTTTATTAAATAAAAAATGATCTTACACTTGCTTTACAGTTTATTAAATAAAAAATGATCGTGAACTGTCGTAGGGAATCTGATCACTTTAGATAATTCTATGTCGGTTAATACAAAAACAAGATTTGAGCGACTAATGGACTATCGTGTCATTATTTATTTATCTTTGACATACATCAATTTAAAGAACCGTTTAGTAACGATGAATAAAATGTTGATTAAATTTCAGATAATAATATGTTGCATATGTATTGATTTTACATGTGTTTCCCTGCTAAAGGACCTTAAGGTTATCTCAAGAATTCCGTAAGTTATGTCAAAATCCGCATTAAAATCGGTAAAGTAGTTTTAAATTTACTCGTAGTTGTTTTATTTAATCGTAATGTTTGTTCGTGTTTTATACTTTTAAGTAATTAGGTATGTGTATCTCTATAGATATACCATGAGTAAGGATGACAAACGGCCTCACAGTCCACCTTATGGGAAGTGGAAGTTGAAGCCTATTAAAACTTACCATACAACCCTGATTAAAAATCGAAGTGGCATATGCGTTCTCAGGACTAAGATAGAGTGCCTCGTTATACTACGAAAAATCATTTTCCGGTTCTGTCACTATCTTACGTCGCTATTTCACGCTAAAGGTATGTGCGTTGCCTTTCCCTGGTTATTTTTATAAAATTGAAATTAAAAGGAATCGTCCACTACGTTGCAATCTTCTAGGCACTGAAAACGGTTTTGTAACTCGAGCTGAAAGGTTTCGGTACTTTGGATTAGAGCACGAGGAGAACGGGGCGTTGAGTTCATTTCATTAGACAATGAGACGAGACCTCTCGAACTTAACGTTTAGGTTCAGTGTGCCTCTAACCTTTCGGTGATCACTATCAGTTTTACCCTTGCGATCACTGAGACATCACTGACGGAACGCCAGCAACCAATTTTAAACAAAGTTCGCTATAGATGCGTGGTCATGTCATTTATTATGTGATGTCAATGAATAAATATAAATCTTAGGTAATTATATTTATATCATTTTCTATGAAAAAAAAAACAACATTTAACATTAATTATTTAAGTATGCGAGCCGTGGTAGCTCAGATGGTTAACGCTTGCTGTAAATATAACAGAATGCGAGTAACCCGGGTTCGATCCCCGCCGGCACCAATGAAATTGTTAATTGCAATTTTATGTGCTGATTTACCAAGTGCTCGGCGGTGAAGGAAAATGTCGTGAGGAAACCTGCATGTCTGAGGAATAAGAAAAAAAAATTATTTCGAAGACATGTGAAGTTCGCCAACACGCATTAGGGCAGCGCGGCGGACACTTCCTTGTCCTAAAACCCTCTCAGAAATGAGGGGAGGCCTGTTCCCAGCAGTGGGACGTATATAGGCTGTAATTTTACTCTACTTTCCTTTTATTTAAGTATATTCTTTCCCTGTGAAAAATAAAATGTTTCCTAAGTTTAGATTGAAAAAGGGTTTTTTAGCTATTTCGTACTACGTACATATTTTGTTTAGGTTTATCATAATATTAATGCCTTTCTCAGACAGAATACTTGTAAGAGGACCTTGCATGAATGTGGATGGGAATGACATCTAACCACAAATAACATGTTACTCAAGTAACAGCATCGTAGCAGGATGAGCGGTGAACGACCGTTAGTAAGTAAATATGGAATCCTGACGCTTATTTGAGCGAGTATGGTGAAGCTCTCTGTAATATATAATACACATATTTATATAAAAAGTTAAGCATTTAAATAAAAGTAAATAGTTACTTCAGAGCAAAGCCGTGAAAGCAATTTATTATGTGGAAATTATTTTATTTTTCGTAGTTCTTTGAACGGAGACTTTCACATTTTATTAAAAAAACTATATTTCTTTTGTTTCATTAGCCTAAGCAATAATAAATCTAATAAATATACAATGTTGTGGTACTTCCTAGGCAGGCCTATGCCTATGTTTATGTTCAATAGTGGAGGACTTGTGAAGGGATGTAACGCTAATGATGGCAATAATGAAGTAATACACAACATTAACGTAACAACTAAAGTATCGTCTCAATACTTGCATTAAAAATCGCCTTTTCAACAACCCTTATACCCGTATTTATAAAGAAGTAATTACTTGTTGCTAAGTAATTTCTTAGCTAAGTCATTACTTAAGGTTAAGAATAACCAACAATTCTAAGGCATAAAATTGCGTATGTTAAAACTTACGAATGACGATTAACACGATTTTTATGACGCTGAAAATAAATATTCGTAAAAATGTCGAAGTTAGATAACGTCTAAACTTTTAAAGTAAGAAGGTTCATTTAGCAGAAATAACATAATCCCGAAAAAAGAGTTACATATATTCATGTAATCACCAGTCACTCCTATAAAAGGAGATGAGTTGGAGATGTGAGATGGCATGAAGGGGTTGTCACCCGGGCTTCTTAGCATAGCTAAGATCTATATGTACCCCGTGAGCGCTTACTATGCGCCAAGTTGTCAAAATCGTTATTTTAAAATTCAACTCTAAAGAAATAAACGTTAAAGTAAAAAAATGTTTAATTAATTCTTGTTTTCTGTTAAAAATAATTATTATTCGATAAATATAATGTTTGATTGTTATACTTATTTGTTTCATTTCTGTTCTTATGATTATTTATTCGAATATATATATATATATATATATATATATATATATATATATATATATATATATATATATATATATATATGTATATATATATATTTGAAAAAAAAAAATCAAATTCTATCTCCTCTAATATAATATCAACATCTATATTGTCTACAACAGCAAAAACCGTTCCAGTGCTATCCAAAGTTTTCATTTTTATCCAAAATAACCTCAAAGTAGTGCTTAAGTAAAGGAAATGGTGACTATTACTTAGCTGAGTATTCTAACTTTTGACAGTTCCAACTTGGAGCAATTACTTAACTATCGAATACAAATCGTTACTTAACTGATTACTTTTACTCAAGTAATTACTTTTACTTGTTTATAAATACGTTAGGGTGGGTGTGTTAGGGGTCTTGTACACGCTAAGAAAAGTCGCCGGGTCTATGCAAGAGTTCGTGTCGTTTCTACACATGAACTGTGTACAATGCTTCAGCGCTAACAAAGAAAAAATTCTTGTCTGCGCTGGACAAGATGAGCTCTGTGTTGTTGCGGTGAAGGGAGGGGCGGAATAGCTGAGTTGCTTCAGATAATTTGAGGGTTTTTGTTCATGTGGTTGTGTTCATTTTTTTTATATATATATAATATGCAATAATCATTTCTTGCTTCATAGTTAACATGATTCTATTCATTACAAACAAACTTGACTAGTGCACTATACCCTATACACGACTGACCGAAAACAATTTTATCGCTTACACGTCTCTATTTATTTTGTTTGAAGCAGACAAGATAAATTTTCGTGGCTAGATCCGACAAAATTCTTGTCTTATACATGATGAATTGGTTTTATCTGCCGCAGACACGGTGAAATTTCTGAGCGTGTACAAGAGCCCTTGGCGGTGGATGGTTTATAAGACCACCGTAAAATATAACTTATTTAATAAACAAAGTGGTTGCACTTGCATGTCGGGGCGGGCGGGTAGAGGTACAGTTTCGTAGTTGCCCGTCACAATACGTGCTTTCTTGATAATGAGCGTATTGAGTTCGCGGTTTGACCGCCATAAAGACTAAAAAAGGGGCCAAAAAGGAAGATGGTAACTAAAGGACTTATTTTTAAACCAGACTTATAGTATATATAATTATATTAAGGGGGTCTTATTAAAAAAAAAAACAATTTTGAAAACAATACAATTTTCATCTAATCATTCACACACCAAGTCCGTACAAAGATAGTCATAGTTCATATCTATATATATATATTCCCGGCAGTGTAACCCTAAGATATTTATGAACGTAATGAACCTTCCGGTAAACCACCACTGTCCTAAATTATTCTGAGGGTCACCCGCGTAAACTAATATTATGACGAATGAAACTGTATGAATACTTGGAATCCGGCATACAATAACTACGAACTAAAAATAAGCGAAAGTAGTAAGTAAGAAAGATCTTCCCTGTCTATCCCGCAAATGAAAAAGAAAAGCTATAGTAATAATGCATAGAAATGTCAGTTTCTTCATAAAATGTTTATTTCTTAGTTTCAATAACATCACAAAGTTATAATGCAGCTAGTTTTAGGTGATTTTGTATGGAGTTGTAACGAAATTTTTGATAATTCAAGTGCATTTTATAAGTTGGTCGTCTATTACTCAATTAAATTGTTAATTTTACTTAGCTGTGATAGTTTTCCTTTTAACTTCATTATAAATACTACTATATATACTTTTCAAATTTCCAAAAACAACGCTTTAGTTAGTAGAGGTGGGCGTAGCTAAATATTTCGCAAACGGACCCCTGAATCGAAAAGATTTTTGAAAGACCTGTCCAACGATACCCTACACGACGGGCGGGCAAAAAAACTACCCTCCATTTACGTACTTGTACATACATGTATGGGAGGTACCCAAAATATATATGTTTTTCAAGATTTTATTTCATAGTCTTGTAGGTGTGATTAATATCTATAACCATGCCAAATTACAACTATGTATCACCTAGGGTGTCTGGCAGACGGACATGGCTATAAGGGTTCCTTGTTGTGTAATTACGGAACCCTAAAAAGGATCATTACAATCGGTTTACAATTGACGAAGACCACCCGTAACAAACAAAAAAAAATAACATACAGTCATGTTGAGAACCTTCTCTTTTTTAAGTGTGCTGAAAATTATTTATTGCTAGTTGATACCCGGCTCATGGCTGCAGCAGAAGAATGTAGAAATATCGTTTTAAATTTGGTAGAATTCTATTGTTTGATTAGGTATGATAAAACATTCATTAAAGTTGAGTGATATGTAACTTTTTTTTATAGGATAGGGTGACAAACGAGCACACAGTCCACCTGATGGTAAGTGGTTGCTGCGACCCATAGACATCTACATCCATCCTCGATCACGAATCAAAACGCAGATGCGTTGTCACCCGTGAGGACTTAGGTGGAACGCCTCGTTTCCAGTAAAAATGGTCTCTAGTTCTCTACACTCACCATACGAAATATAGCAGCATTAAGCTACTATTTGACGCTGGTATTCTGTGAGAGCGTGATCCCTCCCCGGTCGAGCCGACCCATTCGTCCTACAATTATACTACTAATATAACTGCAACATGGCTCTACCACATGTAACTTTCAAATACTTAATATTTGTCACTACGGTACGCGCGCCATCTAGTGTAAGTTTATTGTACTTATGACCTTCGCAAAAGTGCAAGCAATAAGTTGACAAAGTTTTACCGCAACCTGATAAAATAAAATAAACAAACATTATTGTATATTTATTACATGTAGATGAGTTTACAAAAATAAATTTTTTGCGTGGTGAGTATCAATTATAATTGATTAAATATTATAATCAATTATATTAGTGTCTAAGATAGACTAACAAAGAATATAATTAAAGTTTTGTCGTATGTATATAAGATTTTTGATTAATAGATATTCTTAAAGCCCAATTCACGTTTGAAAAATAAATTTTTATGTTACAGCTGACTGAATTCACTTATGAAGGCTATGAGCAATTACTTTAGTGGTTAGTTTCCAATTGGTATTTGAGTTGCTTTTTACTGCGGCTCATCACGATAAATAAGTGAGTTTTTATGAGGTTTTGTACTAAGTTTTTATAGGGTTCTCACTGCGTTACTTTTTTAACTATTATTGAATTAACAATAAATATCTCAGATCACTTTTGGACACACTATTACCATTTGTTATTTTATCTTAAGTGTTATAATTGACTCAGGCAATTCTACTACCAGTAAATGTTATCCATGATAATAACTTTATTTTATTACAACTTTGCAGTCGTAACCTAATGATAAAAAATATCATAATATAGTTTTTACTTTAGCTAGCCAAAATCATTCCACCCGTCTTCACATCATTTTCTCGAAATAAGGAGATTTCGACTACTCTGATTTGTAGATTTCCACACGATGCTTTCCTTCATACTTAAATACGCGTTAAAACAGCACATAAATTAACTGGATGCCTTTAGGACCAAACTCAATTTGCTAGTGCCGCGTAAAATTATAATTCAAGCGCTAATTTAGAATCAATGAATCTACTTGCCCGTTGTACATTTTGCCTACCAAGCGTGGAAATAAATACAAAGTCAAGCACAAACAGGCTCGTAAAGACCATATTTTCACATAGAAATTACGAATGAGTTATAAAGTAAATTTACGCAACAGAAGTAAGTGGCGGAGTTGGTAAGAAACGCCTTACGGCGCCTCTACACGTTGGCCAACACAGTGGCGAATGTAATGGCCAATAGCATTGGCCAACGTGTAGACGGGGTGTTTGGGCTTCATATGTATTGGGACGATGGCCCACAAGTTGGCGCGAGATCCGTATGGTGTCGGTTTTTTACAAAAGATCAAAGGATTGTTGGCAGAGTTTGGTCGCCGTGTCCACACGTTGGCCGCGCGTTTAGTTTGCTACAAGCTCCCAGAGTGATTACACGCATCTGATTTAAATTTTATATTCAAGATTTGTAGGATGGATACCCCAATTACCAGCCTTTTAGTGCCAATTTCAACTTTAAACATTCCTACTATTATAATTAGCGCGATTTAATTATTTTTAAACATTTGTTTTAATCGATTAACTATTTATCAAAAAAAATAACGAACATTTATTTACAATCAGATTATTGAGAGAACAATTTAAAAATGAAAAAAAATGAAGCACGTCGTTTATACGTGGTAGAACCATGCAGTTATATTAGAAGTATAGTTGTAGCACGAATGGGTCGGCTCAACCGGGGAAGGACCACGCTCTCACAGAATATTAGCGTAAAATAGTAGCTTAATGATGCTGTGTTTCGTATAGTGAGTGTAGAGAACCAGAGACCCTTTTTAAAGGAAACGAGGCATTTCATCTTAGTCCTCACGGGTGAGAACGCATATGCATTTTCATTAATGCATTTTCGTAATCGAGGATAGATGTAGATGTCTGTGGGCCACAGTAACCACTTACCATCAGGTGAACTGTGTGATCGTTTGTCACCTTATCCTATAAAAAAAACGTCGACTTCTTATAATTCAATCGTGCAAGTTTTCGAATCATCATCATCATTACAGCTTTTCACAAGTCCACTAAATAATAAAAAATAAATAAATAAAATAAAATAATTTATTTTTCTTCACAAAAATTAAATGAATGACATAGTTGACTGGGATCTCCATTTAAGCAAGTAATGCCTGTGTTTGGAAATCCCGCTCTTCCTTATCTAAACATACATTTTTAATTTAAAAAACCAAAAATAATAAAAACAAATTACTCGACTTTAACAACCAAAATTTACAAAAATTACAAAAGTGTGTATGTGTGCATGCGTGCGTACGAGCGCGCGCGCATGTGTGAGTGAGTGTGTGTGTGTGTGTGTGTGTGTGTGTGTGTGTGTGTGTGTGTGTGTGCGAGTTTGTGTGTGTGTGTGTGTGTGTGTGTGTGTGTTAATGAAAAATCATTTTGTTAAATTATATTGTATATAGAAGTGAATTATGAAATGCGGTACAGCAGAAATTCGGTTTCTTCATAAGTTTTCGACTGCACCCACTTAAGTATCAGGTTTTTACACTCCCTGTACGTTTTGTTGTATATGTTCAATTCTCTATTTATTTTATTGTATAGGAATGCAGAACATGAGCTAAATTGCCTACTAGCAAAAACTGTTTTGGTACCAGAAGGCTTAACCACAATATCTTTTCGCCGCTTTTTCAAGATGCATGGGTCAAAGGACAGGGATTTGTGTGCTTTGAGGATTGTCATAGTAACATATAATTGTCTAACTGAGAGTAAACTACTTATTCTATACAGTTGTTCAGTGGAAAAACGTCTTTTTTTAAAATACATGACCTTAATAAGGGTTCGTTGGGCTCTTTCCAAGTTAAGAAATTTGGTCTTTGTAGCTCCACCCCACACCGAAATGCAATATGTTATGATAGATTGTGCAAGGGACATGTATATTTGGTTAAGAAGATATCTGGGAGAGTCCGATTGCTTAGTACTATCAGGTATTACGTGTCTTAGAGTTTTGAAAATCCAAATCAATTTTCGGGTCCTATTAATGACATGTTCAAGGTGTGGGTACCACGACAGCCTCTGATCTATAACGACGCCCAGATATTTAGTGTGAGAGACTTTTTCAATTGATGGGCAGTCACAAGCTTTGTTTTTAGCATCCTCAAAACACATATGAATTTTAAGGCAAAAGTCATTCTGTGGCTGCAAGTTGTTGGTAATGCTAAAGCAAATAAAATTTGTCTTAGCTGTATTCAAAGTGAGGAGAACTACTGAACATCCTCCTCCACAGACTGCCGCAAAGCATGGTCCTAAGCCACTTTCCTTGTCATGAGTTTTCATTTATGTTCTAAGTTATAATTAGTACCTATTATTAAGTCAGTGTTAATTATATTTATTGCTATTGTTTTTGTCTTTCACAAAAATAATTAAATTACCAAATAAATTATAAGGTGTTTTTTATATACATCAAATGTCTGATAGAAATGCAAGTACATATTTTGCTAAACTTTAAAATCAAAACCCAATTTTAAAACATAGACTAATCGATTATAACTCCTTTACATTTAAAATAAGTTAAGTTCTTATTAATGGTATTTATTCCAGTTTATGATGCATGTAAAGAATAAATAAAGCTAATCGTATATCGTATTTCTATTTACAGCCCCATTAATATCCATTTCTTTTATAATTATTTTATAAAAACGTAACCCCCACACTTGGATTTTCTCCTGTATCGCGGAGGCAGGTTGCAAACATAAATTGCACAAGGACACACATCCAGACCCCAAACAATTATTTGTAGGATATACAAATACATGTTCCGTGCGGGATTCAAACCCGCGGCTCCCGGCACAGCTACTCATTGCTAAGCCACTGCGCCACGGAGCCGTCGTTCGTCCGCACATTGGCCCGAACCGAAGTAAACTGAACGACCTTCCAACGTGTGGACGCCGTCACCAACTCTCGGCCAATATATTCGCCACTACATTCGCCACTGTATTGGCCAACGTGTAGAGGCGACATTAGACATGGATGTGATTATATGATGGATGGCGACATATTGAAGATGGGCAAAATTAAGAGTACCTCTAACCGACGAGCATGTATGCGTAGATATATGTCTATAAAAAGAAGTGACAGAGGTGTGTTAGGATCGTGCTAAATGGAAGTCTACTTTGTGTGACAATTTTTTATTATCACGTAATATTTTTTTTAATATAAAATCTTCAAATAATAAAATTGTGTATCTATGAACGTAACCATGAAACGCTTAACATTTTTTTAGGATAAGGGTGACAAGCGAGCACACATTCACCTGATGGTAACTGGTTGCTGTGGCCCATAGACATCTACAACTATTCTCGATTACAAATCAAAATGCAGATGAATTGTCACCCCTGAGGACTAACATGAAATGCCTTGTAAAAATGCCTAGTAAAAAAGGTCTCCGGTTCTCTACACTCATCATACGAAATACAGCAGCGTTAAGTTACTATTTCACGCTGGTATTCTGTGAGAGCATGGTCCTTTCCCGGTCGAGTCGACCCATTCCTGCTACAACTATACTATTAATATAGCTACAGCATGGCTCTACCACGTATAGTTAACTTCTAACATAAATGTTAGAATTACTTGTTTATTTGTAAATGCAGTACGTCAGGAATACTTAATTAAAGTGGTAAGCATCCAGATATCAATCACTGAACGTAGGCATAATAATGGCTTAGAACTTAAGCATGATGGGGCATGAATAATTAGTTGTAAACTCGTGATGTATTAATGCTATGAAATATGACTATCATGAAAACTGCTTTTTACGATGTAATATAAAAAAGTAATTATCTGCTAACGATAATATCCTTTTGCTTGTTATGTGCTTAGAGTAAAAAGGTATCGACAGTTATAGATACAATTATTTTGTCATTATAAGCTAGGTATTTGAAATAAATTTATTTATTTGTTTACAACAGGAAAACTTACAGTTTTTAATTAATACTATGTAGTATATAATGTCATTCACAAAATAAGCCTATTAGAGGTTTTCACAGATGAGAAGATTATAATAATCGATAATAATAGATTTCATGCATGAAAATGAATAAAATCTACTTATTTTCATCTCTCGTGTTTCGTAAAGATTTACTAAGCTAAATGCTAGTCAAAGTCAAAGTCAAATATTTTTTATCAAAATTGGCTTTTACAAAGCACTTAATGAAAGTCAAATGCTACGCCGTCGCTTCATAAAATCCCTACTTCTGGGAGAGTTTTAGTTTCTGTGATGTTAGCTTTTTGGGGCTTACAGCTTCATCGGATAGACCAGTGAGCTTAAAAGTGGGGGGAGATTATTTATTTTCGTGCGACGCTGTGAATGTAATATTGCATTGATTTATATAACACTAGATCAGTAATAACCGCACCAAAGCGTTGCCACTGCACATATGGCCACAGCCATATGCCTAGCTAACGTGAGTTCATTGTTCAATGTGACGCCGACAGAGTTGAGCCGCGACAAAAATGGGTACATGCGTAGTGAAAGAATGCTATTCAAGGTCACAAACACGTAATAAATCAAGCGGAATCACTTTCAATACATAATTTTTAGTTCTTGTTTTCATATAAACGTAAAAAAACCTCAAATAATTAAATAAAATTATTGAATATTGCCATTTAGGTTCAATGTTGCCACTTTTCCGCATTTGTGATTATACTAAATTAATGGGAGACACTATAATTAATGGAGGAAGTGAATTTCTTACCTCTGATTTTATTATATTTATTTAACTACGTTTTAACTTTCATACAAAATAATTAATTATTCTTATTTTAGTTTATTCATGAATTATCTATTAAATATATTTTATTACCTATTTTATATTAATAAATTTATATTATTTATAATTTCATATAAATTTTATATTAATTATATTTTATTACCTATTTTATACTGTTTGATTTATTAGTACCATAAAAATACGTTTTATTTTATCATTATGTTTACTTATATTCATCTGATAAGCTTTGTATCCTTTTTTCTAAGGGGACGTAATAAAGATTTTAAAATAAAATATACTTTTTTTAATATAAAAACAATTAACTGCAGCTTAAAAAACTCATTTTTATTGCGTATTTTAGGTAAAATTTCATATAGTAAGCCACACCAACCCGCCATTGCATGGTTTTGTGTCTATCTTTATCTAATCTTAGCGACGATATTGTTTTCGCAACTTGTGTAAGTGAGATAGATATATGTTTACTTAAAATTGTTATTAGTTTCAAAGCTACGTCGTCGCGTTTGGATAGTGGTTACACTTTTTTCGACTCGCGGTAATGTGGTTTGCTCCTCTAGTGTTGTATAACTCAATGTAATATTGCACTAAATGGTGCCAAAATTATACAAACAATAACAAATCGACTGAGTGTTCTCTATTTAAATTTGAATAAAGGTATAAACTATTTAGCGTTCTTATTTACGTGACCAGTCAGTAAATAGAAATACTATGTTTAGAAGTAGTGTGAAAAGATTGTCTATTTATATTTAGCTGATCATATGTATCAATGATTACAGTGGTATTATGGAAAAGTTTTACGACACCGAGAGAAATAAAAAAACTTACATGCAATTAGTTTTGCGTCTTGGTTTGAAAAAATCTTCCCTTTATATCAGCGTACTTAATTAAATGACCACCACTGTACATAATAAACAAACAAAATTGATAAATGTTACTCAAAAATACATATATAATAGTTGCATACCGGTACAAAAATACTAAGTAAAGATAAACATACTGATATCACTCAAAGTAACTGAAAAAGTACATAAAATTAAATTAACTCGCATTACGTATGAAGGAGCCAAATTATACAATGAATTGCCACGAAATATAAGAGAATCCAAAAACATAGCTACTTATAAAAAACTATTACCAACACATTTCACACAGCGCAATAATATGAGCCACTTCCAGTCACGCTTGATCTTTGTAACAAAGATGTTAACTTTTATTCCAGCCCGAGTATCGAACAAACAGTTAAATTACTATCGTCAAAACATTAGATAAAAATTAATTGAGATTGTGCAATTATTCCCAAAAGTTTGTAATTTATTTTTTAAACTATTCTCATGTAAGTGAATGTAGAATTTTTGTGAGAATAAAGATATATCAGACCACGATGAAGTAAATTTCTTGACTTTAAAAGTAAGTACTAATAAATGCCAGTTTAATAAAGATTAAATAAAGATTTTTTTACTTTCATTTGACTGTGGTGCATTATGGCATCAGTGCATTGTCCTAGCGTGTTTTTTTATAGTTGTTTGATTATTATGGGCATACGTCTTTTTATAGGCGGGCGTCTACACGTGGGAACTGTGAGCTTTGTCTTCAAATTGCCGCAACCGTTATATTGTTACAACGTAGCTAGTTTTAAAGTGTCGAATCAAATGGATATGCATCTATAACTTCAGAGTTCAACGCGGAATAACAGAACTTTTATTACATCCGAACGTAGATTTACATAACTCTGTTAATATAATAATTGAGCGGTGTTTCGTAAGATTGTTCATCCAATAATTACACATACCTACACATGTTTAGATTACAAAATTGCGTAGGGATTGTTTTTTGAAGCCTCATTAATTAATTTATCGAATGAATGTAAAATAAGATAAATGTACAAGTTTTTTTAACATTAAAATTTATTACCCATCTCACATTAGATCTTTTCCAGTATCATGGAGGCGTGAACCTTACCTAAACGCGGTGTTCTTTGCAAATTAATGAACCAGGTAACAACGATAAGCAATACGCAAAAAACAGTATATCCATTAGAATATTTCGAAAAATTACTCGTAGGTAATACTAACAAGAAACCTCAGATTCACATTCAGACAACCGCCCGTCATGTACACTAGTTGGTGCGTTCTTGAAAAGGCCGGTCATGCATAAACATAGCCCCTCCCGCCCTTGAACTGTCTCATGCGTTTATTACGACCTATCTGAACAGGAATTCACTGATTAACGTAGGCATAGAATACTATAATACATATATAATAGAACGGGGGAGTAGCTGAGCCCGCGTAGCCACTAACATGTCAGTTTACACGTATAAATGTCAACACGAGATATGTTTCGACGTTTTTTTTATAGAAGAGGGGGCAAACGAGCATGCGGCTCATCTGATGTTAAGTGACTACCGCCACCCATGATCAACCGCAACACCAGGGGAATTACAGGTGCGTTGCCGGCCCTTTAGAAAGGAGTAAGCTCTTTTCTTGAAACAATTACAAGCTACAATCGTTTCCAAATTTCGCATGCAAATTATTTAGAAAATGCCAAATTGCACACTATTTACAAAAATATGTATTAAAATTTAAACGATTTTTTAATGATGATCTTGAACATTAATCAAAAGTCTAAAATGTTTAAATTTACTCAGTCTGTCAACACAGCGAATCGGGTTTGTAGTAGTGATAATACTTACATCGTATTATTTGCTTATATGTGTGCTCCCGGCGACGCCGCCCTTCGCACAAAATAAGGCTGACAGCCATTCTATTGTGTATTATAGTATTCTATGAACGTAGGCCTCCCAATAGATTGCATCATTTGCTATAGTTGCCGCGCTTGTTAGACAGGGGTTGCAACTTGCAACCGAAGTGTTCCGGCAAAGTTCCGCACAAGACAATAACTATATATACTGCTATAACTGCTCGAGGTAAGCTGAGCAACAAGACCAAGGGGACACCTGCTACGCTATCCTTTAAATTCTGCAATATCAGGGGACTTCACTCGAACCTTCAGTCCAAAACCTTCTAAAGGTTGCTGTCAAAAAGTACGCATCTGTCCACAACCATCAGAAGGTTGCTGGTTACTTATAAACTTCAGATTCGAAACAGCCCTAGTAAAAGTATACGTATCTCCCTATAACTGGTACAACATGCAGAGAATTAAACAAAGACGGCAATTAATATCACACACGCTTCATAAACCAACCATAGAAGCTGTGAAATAGTAATACATTTATTCCGTTCAGTTGCTCGTTCTGTGACGCGGTGTCGTGTGTTTACGTGCAAAGTATTAATTGTTGAAAGTGATTTCGGAAGTCAATATTAAAGATAAACATGAATGGGTAAGTCATAAATACTTTTCTATTAATATAAAATATATTAGATGACGATTTGTACATAAATTGTTCCATTTTATCAAACATTGCTTGCCATTTCGACCGCCATGTTGAAACCATGATCGTATTAACTTCAATTGTTTTAAATTAAAAGTACAATTGTGAATGGTAAACATTGTCTTAATATCGTTAACGTACTTATTTACAAACATAACAATAATTACAATTGTATAGTTACGATTAAATATTTCATAAAACTAAAAATAACAAATTGCTTAAATCTCTCGTCCACCTGGCGGTTGTGGACAGACATGGGTCGTAAAGTTATTCACATGAAATCCGCCATCTTAGAGAGCAGGTTGTATAGTATGGATACGATTTTGGGAATGCCAGTGTTGGTATATTTTTACGATAATTTTTGGTGTGGATTTTTATTTGTTTCGTTTTATTTTTTTGTCAATAAATTGTTTTACTTTTTGTATGTGCATGTCATTATATTTTTTTGCACTTGATTGACAAGTGAAACACTCTTTGTTTTCACTCTTAGCCCAAGGTTATCTGGAAGAGATTGCTTTTTGTACGTAGTAGTTTTTATTGCTAAGCAATAATCCTTAGCTCGTTGCGGTGCTATAGTTGGAATAGCCTCAAAGTACGAAACGGTCACCCGTCCAGTTGCAAGCTAACGCGTGCATTGCTTAAACTTTATTATGGATCTCGCACGCAAGCTATCACTAGGCTAGGGTCACTTCAAATTAAGTAAAATAAAAAAAAATCTAAATAACAAAAAATATAAATCTTTATTTTGGCAAAAAGAATTGTCAAACATTTTTTATAATAACATTCAAATGTTAATTAAAAATATAAAAAGCAAAGAAAAATAACTAATTTGTATTTCATTTTAATTTTATGTTCATGATTACAATTATTAAAAAAGTCACTACAGAAAGTATCCATACTAGCATAGCTGGGTACTACGTCATACTTGGTGCTTTTTGTAGTGAATGTGTAACTTTTAGTTGATGATTTCTAACATAATTTTGTATAAAAGATGCCTTATTTGTTTTGTTTTTAACTTAGGAAATGTTATTATATTTAGGAATGTACATTCACATGTAAATAAATTACAAAATTGTTCGTTACAAATGCAAAAGTTTGAAAGCATTTTTTTAGGGTCACTTTTTCAAGTGTTTGTTACAACTCGTTCATTTCTTAATAACTGAATAGTTGTAATATTTGAAACTGTTTATATTAAGAACAAAGACCAAACTATAGCATAAGTTAAGATTTATAGCCCATTGTGCCTCAGGTGTCGTCGATATTGAAGTACAAAATGTGCCTTTTTTTGTGCCTGTTTCGGGTTATCTTAAGTGGCCCACATTATTGTAGAGCTTGTGGTGTGAAAAAACTGTACGTAGAGTTGTGTTTTTTTTATTCATTATTGTAAAGTGTGTTATCGTATAGTAAATGAAGTAAATATTTATTGAAATAATTGCTTAATTTTTTAATGATTACATTTTATATTCAACAAACTAGAAAAAAATCGCTTCTAGCAATTTTACCACCAAATTTATAACATACCAAAAGGGTGAACGTACACATTTACACATATTCTATTAGCTTATTTAACAATAATTTTAACAACATATCACATTATATAGTTCCCATACATAAATATTAAGATATTGCCATTTTAATGACACGCGCCACGTAGGCAATATAACACTCGTTTAGGGTTTGACAGATGCGCCAAAGCGGCTATTTTGGCCCGGACTGCTGAGAGGTTAACGTCGTTCACTACCCTTGCTCTTTGAGACCGAGATGTCTTCTCTCCGGCTGATATTTCGTATCTCTCTTCTATTTTTGTTATCTTACGTAACGCAACGTAAAGTAACATAACAGCTTAATGCAGCTGTTTTTCATATGTAGAAAACTTTTTACTTGAAATGAGGCATTTTATCTTAGTCGTCGGTGGTTGTTTGATGTATTGTTTGATGTTTATAAGCTACAGCATCCATTTACTATCTGTTGGAATGCTCGTCTCTCGTCCATATTCTATAAAAAATATCAATAATGACATAAATGATTTATTACACTTCTACAATAAATATGTACTTACTACATCCACTAGTGTAGCGGAATGTTGGAAACAGGACAGTTAGGGGACTGAGTCTCTGTTTGCGAGTATCGCATATTCATATTCAGAATCAGAGATAAGAATAACGGCTTAAATGGACTGCTAAAATGCAAATTTATGCGCTTAGTTTTCTTTCGTAAGCAACTTATAACTGCTTAATTGCTTAGTTTTTTTTTCGTTTTATAATTAAACGTGACTCATTGTAAGAAATTACGTTAAGAAAATCATTTTATTCGCAGTAGAGCCATGCTGCAGTTATATTAGTAGTATAGTTCTAGCACGAATGGGTCGGCTCGACCGGGGAAGGACCACGCTCTCACAGAATACCAGCGTAAAATAGTACCTTAAGGTTGCCCTAGTCGATGGCACGAACTAAATGGTGGGCGGGGTAAAAATGCGTGCTATCTCAACCGACATTACGTGCGAAAGGGATAGACGCTGTGATGAGCAGTAAGAAGCTAGTGCGCACACACATACGCACTCCTGAGTGACGCAAAGCGACGGCGTCATCGCGTATAATTATACCTACCTACCTATGCGGTACATGTTTGAATGACAATATAAACTCAAAACTCAAAAGGCAATTCCGAGCTCAGTGACGCAGTGGCTTAGCAATGAGTGGCTGCGCTTGGGGCTGCGGGTTCGAATCCCGCACGGAACAAATATTTGTATGGTCTACAAATAGTTGTTCCGGGTCTGGATGTTTGTCCTTGTGTAATTTATGTTTGTAAACTGCCTCAACGATACAGGAGAAAATCCTATTGTGGGGGTAACGTATTTTAAAAAGAGAAAAGAGAGAGGAAACGAATTGGTGTCATTAGAACTTAGGATCTGCTGTGTGAAACCTAATTATTATGAACCCAATTTGGTTGTTATTATGAAAGTTCTTATGTGAATTTAAGTGGGTGTTATTATATACTAATAATTTCATTGATTTGTTTTTACCTATTTTTAACCGACTTCGAAAAAAGGAGGCGGTTCTCAATTCGTTGGTTTTATGTATGTTCTAAAGAATATACTTTCCAGATGATCCCACGGTAATCGATAATGGTCAGGTCAGGATCTGATGAAGGGATCTTGGAGAAATCGACGGAACTCTTCAATAAATGACAGCAAATCAACCGCGATTGCTGCTATCGCGTATCTATGCATTCTTTACGCAACCACACAGTATAATATCACGCCTGTACCCACTAAAGGGACATAACTCTCAACTAAAAATGGTAGCATAAAAAACTTTTTTTTTTAGACAAAAAATATAACCGACTTCTAATACAAACATAATTATTTTACACTTTTTCACTTTTTTTCTGTTTTGGCTTCGTAATAGGGCCCTGCTGGTTACCCTTGGGGTACGGAATCTCTGTATGGTTCTTTCTTCAAAGGACCATATTAGCCACCTGCCTGGTTCTCGTTTGACATGACTAATGTACTGGACTGACCTCTCAGAGTTTGTTTCGGCAGATCGGGTGTTTGTTCTCAGTTTCATGTTTTTGTTGTGTTAAAGTGTTTTAAAATTATTATTGTTCTTAGATTAGGTACTTACATAAATTACATTAGGTATATTAGGATATGAGACTCCTATACGTAAGCACGATTATCGAAAATCTAAAAATTACCTACCTATTCTAATTAAATTTATAGATAATTTTAAGATTTTCGACAATCGATCAACGAGATGTTTTCGTTAGTTGGCAAATTAAAGTAGTACCTAATGTACCTACCTGTTTTCAATTTTAACTATTATACATGTGCTTCAACAAACTTATGGGTACATTTTACCAGCTATATTCATCCCGGCTTCAGCCTTCAGCAAGTGGACACGAACAAAAGGAAGCAATTATTCTAAATAAAAATGTAGATATGTAGGTATTACAACCATAAATAGATAGCAGCGGCAAACCTAGAGAGCATGTGTGAGTGCGCGCTGCGCCCCCCCTCCGTCCGTCCCACTGATCGGGGAAACAATTTGTAGCGAAAGGCAAGATGTTTTATAACAATAACGGGCGCGCGAAATTTTATAAACAGACCTTTGGTAGTCTGGATGTCATGAAAAATCTATTGAATGTATCTGTTTAAAATAAAATTATTTGCATTTTTGAATAACTAATCTATCCCTGTATGGTAACTGTTTTGCAATTTTCGTTCTTCTTATGGTATTTATTTCCGCCCAAAGATGTGTTAAAAATAGTGTTGAAGTTCGGAATTTTCGACGCTTATTACTTTTAAACATAATCTTTTTTTACTTTTTCGTTTCCATACAGGGCTAGATAATGATAAGACAAATTGAAATCATTTTTTATTTTGTACGTACACCATCAAACAGTGGAGTTATCGCCAGACTACGTTTGTATGGAAGAACGAGCGACTAGTGTACCCTTAATGCTTAATGCTGTTTCGTATAGTGACTGTAGAGGAGACTCGTTTTACTGGAATCGAGGCATTCCATCTTAGTCCTCAGGGGTGACAACACATCTGCATTTTGATTCGTAATCGAGGATAGATGTCGATGTACATGGGCCACAGCAACCACTTACCATCAGGTGGACTGTGTGCTCGTTTGTAACCTATTCTATTAAAAAAATAGTTTCAGTTAGCATAATGACTTGTAAAACTACATTTAAAAACATTTACTGCTGTTAGTCTGTTATAGTTAACTTCACTATATTATAAATTCAACTAACTTTCCTTAGTTTAGGAGTGTCTGAACATAATTTTATTTATTTATAATTGTTCTAGACGGTGCTGTTTAGAAAATTCTTCGAAATGCAGGCGAGTCTGTTTAATTTAGACAACGTTAATTGTTTTTGAAACTTAATTTGTTAAATTGCTTTACGTTCAAAAGTGCTGTAATATTATGCTTATCGTTAAAACGCCCATCATGCGTAAGTATAATATAAGTCTGTACGTCTATCTTTATTCAGAAGTTGGCGCGTCGATCACTAAAGTGGTAAGTGGTAAGTAGCTACCGTAGGCCATAAACACCAGACCACCATCAACAGCAAACAGAGCCGGCCTTAGTCTCCGGGCAAACCGAGGTAGAAAATTTCAGGTGTGGCGGGAAAAACTCCTCCATACACCGTTATCGTATACAGCCTATCGAAAATTCACTGCTGAACATTATACTGGGTGGTCCTAGTGAGGTTATAATTTTTTTTTGATTCCTCACACCTAGGGGTATCCGAAAATACCTTATGTATGTTCCGCGATTTTTCGTAGTTTTCGAGTTATGATTATTTTTGTCCTTTTTTTGAAAATGTTCACCCTAAACAGCCTAACATTAAAAAAATGTAATTGTGAGATTTTTTGATGATAAATGATAAAATTTTTAATGATAAAAAGATTTTTTAAATCAAATTAACTAATCAGGTAGTTTCCTGCCTGAGTAACTTCAGAAGTCTGTAACAGAAAAACTGGCCTATTAAGTGTCATTTTTTAATGTTATTATGAAAGATTAAGGTACTGCCAAGTTTTTGAAATTAATTAGAAAGTATGAAATCATTTATTACTATTTTTCATTTAATGTTGAAAATACAAGCCCCACTCGCCCGACAGAAAATTTTTAAGTTTCGATTAAAATTAGTGTATCTTCGGTAAATGTTAGGAAGCTAATTATTTTATGCATAATAGGGCAACTCATAAGGATCATGCTACAAATAAAAAAAAACTTGGAAAAAATCTCACAATTACATTTTTTTAATGTTAGGCTGTTTAGGGTGAACATTTAAAAAAAAACGGATAAAAAAATCATAATTCGAAAACTACAAAAAATCGCGGAACATACATAGGGTATTTTCGGATACCCCTAGGTGTGAGGAATCAAAAAAAAATTTATAACCTCACTGTTTGGACCAACCTGTAAAACATTGCCCCATAGGATGGATATTTATAATATCCATCCTATGGGGCAATGTTTTAGGCATAACATAACATTTTTTTAAATAGTATAAGGGTGTCAAACGAGCACACAATCCACGTCATGGTAAGTGGTTGCTGCGGACCATAGAAATCTACATCTCGATTACGAATAAAAATGGAGATGCGTTGTAATCTGTGAGGACTAAGATGGAATGCCTCGTAAAAAGGGTCTCCGGTCCTCTACACTCACTATACGAAACACAGCAGTGTTAAGCTGCTATTTTACTCAGGTATTCTGTGAGAGCGTGGTCCTTTTCACTTTATTAGCTACAGCTATACCATTAATATAGCTGCAGTATGGCTCCACCACGTAAAAACAACATTGTCTTATGAGGCAATGATAGAGCGATATTTGCCACAGTTGCTGCGCTTGGTATGTGCAGTAGATGCTGTAGCCCTTCTTCTGTTTCTGTTTCCTTCCGTCACCTCTTTCGACACCCATATGACGACACGGGGGTAGTAGTGAATATTCTTACACTGACAGATCCAGTCAGATCCTTTGATTTTTAATTAAAAAAAAAAACCAGCTCTTAACTACAATTTATATATAAGTAATCCAACGCTCCCGTAATATTAGGTGTTACAAAACATTTGAAATCTCGGGTATTTAAAATAAGTAGCATGTGTCACCTCCTTTACCACCAACGCCAGGAGCGACCGCACAGGTTGCCCCCACAATCGCCAATCTCTGCAAACAATTTTTTTTCTTCTCTTCAACTGATAATGAGGGCTGGCGCATTGCATCTTGAAAAGGCTACATATATTGCATACTGCGTTACATATATTTGTTTTTGAGTTTAATCCTTAAACAATCGGTTTTCATATAAAGCCCACGGTACAAAAATTATATGAGGAACGAAATCTAGTGTTAACCAAAAGTGAAGTCGATATGTTGCCTCTCCGAGGAACAAATTCGCCTAAATTATATTGAGTGCTTGTAAATATTATGGTGATAAATGTTGAATTTATATACAGCAGCTGCAGTCGTAATATAACTGGAGCGTGGCTACACCGTGTAGAAAAAATATTATTCAGTATTGACAAAAACGTAACGCAAGCTTTTTTATTGTTATGCCTTTACAAATATTTCAAATATAGGAGCACCATCTTTGCCTGATAGAGTTACTGCTTGTAAATATTCGTGACATAACAAGTGTAACATAATACGTTGAACTTAGAAATAATGATTACTGGGGTCTCACACGCAATACATATATCTGATAGTGTAGATGGATGATGCATTATCGACCCAATTTCCACTACTTTAAGGTTCTTATTTCTATTACTTTTACTTTTATTATATTGGAAAATCTGCTGACGGGCAATCCTTTTTATCTATTAGTAAAATACGACTAATCCAATAGCAATGAATCATTATTTAATTTACACATTAGTGATTTTTGCGGCGGTGCTGTTATGTAAAGTTCATTAATAGCGAGGCCATGCTAAATTATCAGTAGCATGTCACCCCCCTCTACACTAACGCTAGGAGCGACGGCCCAGGTCACACCCAAAGTCGCCAATACCTGTAACTAATTTTTTTCCTTCTCTTCAACTGAAAATTAGGGCTGGCGTATTACATCTTGAAAAGGCTACATATATTGTGTACTGTGCGTTACATATATTTTTTGAGGTTTACTCCTTAAACAAACAAATTCGCGTAAATTATAATGAGTGCTTGTAAATATGGCGATAAATGTTGAATTTATGTAAAAGATAAAAGTTATGAGTTAAAAAATAACTTATTTAAAAAGTAAACTATTAATTTTTTTATTTAAATACAAAGATGCTAAGTTGATATTGCTATTTACTTTTTCAACGTTCCATTATATTATTGAACCTTGTTTTGAGAACATCATGACCGTAAAGATATCATAATAAAGATGATGCCCTTTTTTTTTTTTTTTTGCGGATGGAAAATCATCTAATGACCCCTTTCGCTCTGGGTGGAGCGTAAGGGAGAGTCAGACTTTTACTGACTAAAAACCATCCGTGTTCCTTCAGTGCCCTTACGTTCCGGAGCCGCGGTATCTCTTTCGAACAGCCCGCAGCCCCGGCAGGCGTCAGCCCTTGCGGGCCCCTTCACGCTGCTGACAGCTCTTTGAGGCGCGCGTGGAACAAAACGCGCCGTCGACACGGCCTGTCGTCATTAGACGGACGGACGACGAGCTACCCATTGCTCGCCGTCCACAGGCCTGCGCCTACGGTGGCCGGGGGCCACGACGTAGCCCCCGACGCCCGGGGCGTCTCCCGCGGCGGCCGGGGAGGAAAGCTGCTGCTCTCTCCTTCTCCCGCTCCGCCACCTCCTTCGCCAGCATCACTGCTTCGCAGAAGGTGGTGACGGCATCCCATTCCGTCTCGCTCCGGACCATGGCTTCGACCAGGGCCGGACGCGAGAGGTCGCCGCCGCCTATCGCCGCTACGAGGACCCGGCGGTGCTCCACCCAAGCAGGGCACACCTCCACGGTGTGTTCCACCGTGTCCTCCGGTCCATCCTCGCAGTGGGAGCACCCGGGCGTTTCCTCCCGCCCGATTCGGTGCAGGAACCTCCCAAACACACCGTGTCCGGTGAGGACCTGCGTCAGGCGGAAGGTGAGGATGCCGTGGCGTCTCTCAAGCCACTCCTCAAAGAGGGGTCTTATCGCCGCTATAGTGGCGTGCCCAGCACGGGGTTGCGACAGTCGCTGTCTCCATGTCGCCATGAGATCGTGCCGGAAGTCTGTCCGCTGCGCGACAACTTGCCGCGGCAGCGGGGTTTCCCCACGGCATAGTGCCTCCGCACGCCATTCGTGCAGGCGCGCGAGGACTATCGCCTCCAGATCCCATGGCGGCAATCCGGCAAGGAGGCTCGCCGCCTCGCGGGAGATCGTGCGGTAGCCGCGAAAATAAAGATGATGCCTGTTTTGTATGTTATAGTTTTGTGAAATTATCGAAATAACGGGTAGCGCAAACATAAACGCGCTTTTGTATAAGATTAATTAGACGTTAGGCAAAAAATTGTATGATTATTACGGAGAATGCTCCCGGCGGTTTGAAGACACGTTTGAAACCAGTTTGTTTCTTTTATGTAGGAGAGTTCTCATTATTTTACTTTTTTGATATAAGTCATCAAAGATATATAAATAATTAAAATTACTAGTGATAGTTTTAACTATTATGGATACTCTTTTTGGGTGGAAATTCTTGCAAAAATTATATCAGCGAGATGTAAAAAATTTCTTCGACCATCAACCGCGACTATTGCGTTCATGGTGGAGGCTCTGGTAACCGACCAGTGGTGATACATCTATAGACAAATAGTGAACGAAACTACGCCTGCTAATTGCAGATGTTTATGGGCGATGGTAGTCATTTATCATCGGATAAGACGTTTGCTCGTTATCCTCCTCTTCCATAAAAAAGAATGGTGAGTACGGTATTTTTTTAAGTCATGTCAGTTTGAATATCCTTGTCAAGTTCTATTATCCGTCAATGGATTTAGAAAGACTTAAATAAAATGCATGGACATCACTTCCTACAATTATCGTTACCGTAACAGTCTGCTGCTGAAGAGTGGCCTACCATAACACCCACCACGTGATAATGCGCTGGACGGTAAAGGAAAAAATTGTGAGAAAACCTGGACGACTTAGATACACTGTGAACATGTCAAGATTGTAAACACGCATTGGGGCAACGCGCGATGATTTCCTTGCCCTTAACCCTTTTAGAAATGAGAAGGAGCCTGTGCCCACCTGTGGGACTTTTAGGCTGTAACTACATTACTTTGCTATTAATTTTATGCCGGATTGGGTCAAGTAGGCTTAAAGAAGAACGCATTTACCATGAGCTGTAATGAATTTACTGGGAATACTAGGTCAAAAGACTACAATAATATACTGGTCATAGATTCAATAAATTATTGTGTTGTCTTTCGTTCTTAATACATCAGATAGACATTATACCTTTAAACGAGCAATTCTTGTATATATATATATATATATATATATATATATATATATATATATATATATATATATATATATAAAATCGGAATCTCGGAAACGGCTCCAACGATTGTCATAAAATTTAGTGTCCAGGGGGTTTCGGGGGCAATAAATCGATCTAGCTAGGATGATTCATTTTTATAAAATGTCATTTTGTCCGTATTTTCAGGCAATGAAAAACTGCTACAATATAAGAAGGTAAATTTTGACAGTGTATTAATGATCGCAATAGCTCAAGACTCCCTTTTATTTTTTCCTTTTTTTTTCAAGTTCCCCTTTTTTGTAAGAAAATCTATTATTTCGAGCCCTTTTATAATATTTTTTTAAAAATACGAAAATTAAAATTAAACCAATTGCACTCATGATTTTTTATTCAAATAACCAGTTCAGTTTTTTATATTATGTCAATAAGATCAAAAAATATTGTTCATGTTTCTTCAGTATGTAATTTGTATCTAAATATAATTTCCAAAACTTCGAGTCCACCCACAGATTACCTAGGGGGTAATTTGTGAGTCCACCCATTCGTGCTGCAGTCGTAACATAACTGGAGCGTGGCTACACCGTGTAGAAAAAATATTATTCAGTATTGATAAAACGTAACGCAAGCTATTTTATTGTTATGCCTTTACAAATATTTCAAATACAGGAGCACCATCTTTGCCTGATAGAGTTACTGCTTGTAAATATTCGTGACATAACAAGTGTAACATAATACGTTGAACTTAGAAATAATGATTACTGGGGTCTCACACGCAATACATATATCTGATAGATGGAAGGAGTGGAAATTGTATTGTGCATTGTAGATGCGTTATCGACCCAATTTCCACTGACTAAGGTTCTTATTTCTATTACTTTTACTTTTATTATATTGGAAAATCTGCTGACGGGCAATCCTTTTTATCTATTAGTAAAATACGACTAATCCAATAGCAATGAATCATTATTTAATTTACACATTAGTGATTTTTGCGGCGGTGCTGTTATGTAAAGTTCATTAATAGCGAGGCCCTGCTAAGTTTAAATGAATAGACCTCTCTTAACTGGTTATTGACGCATGACAGCCATTGCGGGTTCAATCAACTTGAAGATTAAATAATTATGTTATTACTGAATCAAAAATGGGCCCACATATTTTTTTTTATAAAAGACGGGCAAATGTACCTGAACATGGGGCTCACGTGATAGTAAGTGGTTAACGGCGGCCATTTACATTCGCAACGCCAATGATATTGTAATTACGTTGTCGGCATTTAGTTAAAGATTTTATATAACAGTAGCTCTTTAATGGTACTCAGAAAGACAAGCACGCTGTTCGGTATTCAAGGATCTTTCAGTTTAATATCTTACATTCAAAATATACATAATGGCAAACATCTTAGACAATAACTATAACGGTAAAGTTTAAGATGGATACAGTTCAAAAAGGAATTCCGGGGCCATATGTTTATTAATTTCGGAAAGCATGATAAGTATAGTATCTTTTGTTAAAAGAAAACCCAGTTGATGCTATAATATTTTAATAGAATTGGGTGACTAACGAGCACAGTCTAATGGTGAGTGGATGTTGTGGTTCATAGACATCTGTGGTTCATAAACATTTATCCTCAATTAGTATCAAAATGCAAAAGCATTGTCACCCCCGAGGACTAAGATGGAATGCCTCGATTATAGTTAAAAGAGTTTCTGGTTCTCCACACTCATCATATGAAACACACTCAGATCATCTGAAGAAACACAGCAGCATTATGCCGCTACTTTACGCTGGTATTCTGTAAGAGCGTAGTCCTGCCCCGATCTAACCGACCCATTCCCACGTAAAAATATTATTCAGTATTCACAAAAACGTTGTAACCCAAGCTATTTTATTCTTATGCCTTTACAAATATTTCAAATAAATAATATGCAATTAAAAACATAACTTGTAAAAAAAACCAAGTCTCGCAACTCAGTTCTTCTACCGTAAAAATTATTAAATAAATGCACGCAACCAATCACATTATATAAAAATCTTATGCAATCAATCTATATATTTAAAATATAAAAGACTTTTAAAATTGATATGGTCACTATAAAATGTTGTTAGGTTAGGTAATTACCTAAACAAAGACCCTTAAGTAGAACTGAATATAACATTGGTTTACATGATCTACAACTTTTTACGGTAGAAGAACTGAGTTGCGAGACTTGGTTTTTTTTACAAGTTATGTTTTTAATTGCATCTCATTTCTTTTTGTATATAAGATAGTCTTAATTTTTTACCTTTCCAGTACCTTCTACTTCTTGAGTACCAACAACGTACCTATGTACACCTGTAATACATATACAAGTACACTGGTTCATTCACTGCAAATGTAACTTTGTAATTCTATATATTTATAAGGGATTACAAAGTTATTTACGCAGTTAGTGTATCTAGAAAACTGGACAGAAATTAACAAATGTTTTAGTTTTTCCTTGATTTATACTCTAAACACTAATTTCATTCCAAATCTGAAGCCTCTATGTCTGCTAGAAGTGCCTTAGAGTTTTGATGATCGGTCAGTCAGTGAGTGACAAAATTAAGAAAGTTTAACTGGTTACAATTCTTAAACTACTGGTTCAAATTGAATGAAATTTGAAATATACCATATCTATACAATGCTTACTTGGTTACTGAAAATTCAGGCTTCTAGTTTTATTGACCACGAAGTTATAGGGGGTCGAAAATGACCTAAATTGCTTCGAGAAAAGATGGTACGGCCGTGCCGCTTTTTTGCTCGACTTGGCGGGGGCACTGCCGTGCCCCCAGATACGAGCCAATGATCTTATATGTTTACATATAAGATCACTGATACGAGCACATTCTTTGGCTCACAAGTTACTGCTTGTAAATATTCTCGACATAACAAGTGTAACATAATACGTTGAACTTAGAAATAATGATTACTGTGATCTCACACGCGATGCATATATTGATGGTGGAGACGCACTATTGACTCAATTTCCACTCACTTAGGTTCATATTCCTAGATCTATTCAGAATAACTTCCCGTGTTATACATATATCTTTACGTAAGTTTAAATATATAACAATTAATTAAAATTCTCTAAGGTGGGTACAATGTTCGTCACAATCTGTGATTTCAACTGTAAGGCACATGTTGCGTACTGTAATATAGGTATGTATTTTAATCAGTATAATAAATTGTAAATAATGTATTTTTTTAATTATTCTAAGTCAGCGCTTAGCTATAATCCCACCTGATGGTAAGTGGTGATGTAGCCTAAGATGGTGAAGTGCACTGACTTAACAAAAACCTATTCACTCTTGCCTTGAAAACACCCACACTCGTAATCGAATGGAAGGACAGATGCTGGCAACTTATTCCACTCCTTTGCTGTACGCATGATGACTGACGTAGTAAACCGTTTGGTTCGAATGCGTGGTAAGTCAACAACGAAAGGGTGGAGACTGGCCGAACGTCTGGTTGTTCGATGGTGGAAGGGAGAGGGAGGAATTAAATTCTGCAATTCCTGCGCACATTCTCCGAAATGCATCCTGTAGAGGACCGAAAGGTTTGCTACTTTACGCCTGTGTTTGAGGCTGGTAAGATTGGTTTTAACCAAATTCAGGTCACCAATAAACCTCTTAGCTCGCCTTTCCATTGAGTCCAAAGCCGCTAGGTGTCATTTTGCAGCACCAGCCCATATATAGCAGCTATACTCCATGCACGACTGGAATTGCGCTTTATATAAAGTAAGAAGCTGTCCCGGCATGAAGTATCGCCGCACCTTTGCAAGGACTATTAGCTCCTTGCGGCTATTTTGGCCTTGGATTCAATGAACCACCCGAAGTTCAGGTTTGAGGATATCTCAACCCCCAGTAACTGGAGGCGTTCAGTGTATTCCAGTGATACATTTCGGAAAGAAGGAGCCAAGGTGAGCTGGCTCCTTTTTACAGCGAAGAGACGAGCTTGTGTTTTTGGAGGCATTGAATTTCACAAGATTAGCATCGCTCCATTCGGAAACTGCCTGTAGTGTGAGATTCACACGCTCTACCATAGGAGTACCCTTAACCGACGAGCATGTATGCGAAGGAGGATATGGATGTGAGGAGGCGAGCGAGGTGTGTCAGGATCGTGCCAAATGGAAATCTGTAGTCTCTGCCTACCCCTCTGGGTGACAGGCGTGAGAGTTTATGTTTATGTTATATATAAGCGCTTATACAGCCTTCAGACAGCCAAAAAATACAGCCTCTCGTAAACGAACTACAATACAGCTCGTATACAACTTGCGTTAATATGGAATGAAACAAATTTTACGGTTTAATTATTAATTTTTTTATCCCCGACGTTTTGGGAACTAGCAAGCATCCCCCCCCCTCCATAACCATGGGTATAGTACACGTATAATATTATAAATGTTTTATATTTAAATTCACGTATAGATATTCGATATTCGCATGTTTTGTATGGAACCTGTTTAAGTTTCTCTGCTTAGCTCGTGGTTGAATGGCTAAAGGCATTAAGCCAGCTAATTGTACACTTTAAGTGCAATAAATACTTTTAAATAAAAAAATATAACAGGTAAAACGAAGTTATTAATGCTCGCGTCTACTACTCAATTGCCACAAACTTGAATGTCACATAAAATATACTTGTCTATTAAGCCTAAATCGCTCTTCGCATTACTTTCTATCTGTTCGTCAAGTTTTATTAAAACCGGTTAAGTCATTCTGAAGTTTAGACCAGAGAGACAGACAAAAATTACAAAATAGTTGTTCATGTCTTAATGGAATCCAAATAGCTTCCTTCCGTTCATTAAAAGGCGGTTATTGCGATATCACACCGAAAGATTGCGAGACCAACACTCAAACTCTATTTATATTTATATATATTAAATGTAGCGTACCTACATAGGGCGGACTTAATGTTTTATTAAATAAAAAAAACGTTTACCACAAAAAAAATTTTTTTATATGCCGCGTAAAAATGTGTTACCGCAATCAAACTAAGCGCTTACAGTAGCCATGTTGCCTTCAAACTGTAATTTCTTCATCGCTACATACACTATCAATGACATACATTTGGCCTCATCATTGTTTATTTACCAAGCATCACGTCCGTAATTCCGTCCATCTTCAAAAAAAAAAAAAAAACTATTATCGCGAACGAACCGTCGATAGTCGATACACAAAACCGAACACAAGTTTAAAGAAAATTACTTTTATTTGAAAAAAAAAGTCAGCACCATTACAAACGAGAAATTGCTTGTGTAAACACGTTCCGGTCTTTCTTTGTCGAGAAGCACACAAAAAAGCATTTGGCGGAATTCGTGAGTTCAAACGCGGTGAGGTGAGATGAGGTGATGGCTTAATAACTGAAAATTTAAACATCTCAGCATGCGGCCATGGAAATTAAAAAAAAATTGGACGCTGACGTTCAATTCAACCGTTTATTAATCGCAGTAATTGCGCTGTTTTTTTTATTAACTTTAAAAGACGTCACCGTGACTACTTTTTTTTTAACAATTGCTGTTTCTCTTTCCCTGTACATGCGCTGGATATGAGATTTTTGACACGAGTTTTTTTTTAATAGGAGAGGGTGCAAACGAGCATACGGCTCACCTGATGTTAAGTGACTACCGCCGCCTAGGAACAATGGCAACACCAGGGGAATTGGAGGTGCGACAAGACTTCAGAACAAAAGCTACATAATATTATTTGCATTGTCTAGAATTGCGTCTTTGTACCTTAGGCTTTGATTGTATTTTTCACGTAGTTATTAACACGTAGTAGATGATTTGCTTTTAACAATGAGAGATTAAACGAGGAAATTTATACTATAATATATTGACCTCAGTGTACAATGGAATTGGCTTGGAATTTCCCTGTATGATAAATAGCGTAATGAGGGTATCCGTAGAATAACAAAAGTAACTGTAGCCAAGCGGATCAGCAAGCTGAAGTGGAAATGGGCCATTTAAAAGACATTATTACCTTCCTCAGATAGTCCGATGAGATATGACCGGAGAGAGATTAGGCGCAGGACCAACGGCAATACGCGCTTTTCGGAGTCAGGAATTTGGCGGTGTTTCACTTCGCCAAATTCCAAAATACCCCATAATAATAATAATAAATTTATTTTTTGAATAAAAAAAACCACATTGAAGCAACAAAGTTGAGGCCCTAACCCCCGAACTACCTAACATTAGCTTTGTGTCGGGATTCAGTTCCTTCCCATATCCACAAAGCTACAATTACAAAATGGCTCATTACAAATCAGAAATTAATTTAGACTTTGCCGACTGACGAGTGGATTTACGAATACATATACATATTTTCTTTACCCATATTGATATTTGACATAGTTTTCCCACACTTGGTGTGCGTTATTTATTATTGAGTCGTTAACAGGAAGATGTTGCAGCCTAGTGGCTGTTTTATTTTCTTTCTGTCGCCTCATATTTAAAAAAATTTTTTTACTTATTATAAGCCAGTGCGTCACTGGGTGTTATTTTGGTGACGTTTCGGGTTTAAAAAAAGGTAAAAATAAAAAAATTTACGTGATAAAATACGTATAAGTAGTTTTATTCAATGTTTAGTGTTCGCGTAAATTTAAGAAATCATTATAAGAACCCGTTTTATTTACACCTTGCTTTTTATTGCACCTTGTTACTTTATTGCACACCTTGCGTTTTATTTACAACTTGCTTTTTTACAGTCATGGGCTTCAAAAGCTTTAGAAGAGTTTTTCTTACAAAAGAATTCCCTAATCTGCGGCACCACAGTCTTCGTGAATTTAACGTTTGCTGTCGAATGCTTTGCATATTTTTCTCCGACTTTTTTTTTATAGGATAGGGTGACAAACGAGCACACAGTCCACCTGATGGTAAGTGGCTGCTGTGGCTCATAGACATCTACATTTATCCTCGATTAAGAATCAAAATGCAGATGCGTTGTCACCCGTGAGGACTGAGATGGAATGCCTCGTTTCCAGTAAAAAGGGTCTCCGGTTCTCTACACTCACCATACGAAATACAGCATCATTAAGCTACTATTTCACGCTGGTATTCTGTGAGAGCGTGGTCCTTCCCCGGTCGAGCCGACCCATTCGTGCTACAACTATACTACTAATATAACTGCAGCATGGCTCTACCACGTATAATGACTTCAGTAAACTTGAGACTAATTATAAACCCCTTTTTTGTAATAATGTGTAAGTTTTATGATAAATGGCGGCACATAGCGGTTGTACGGTACGATACATGCCTTTTCAGTTCTGTCGTTTATATTGAGCGGCAATTTTGAATTTGGTGCTATTCAATATTTAAATTTGTTGAAAGTCAGAATATCAAAACAATTTAAAATATGAGGACTAATGCTATTGTTTAGTCACAGAGTTGTTTTGAATCTGTCAGGTCACGTATGAAAATGAATATTACTAAGGAAAACATCCGTGCAATAATTTTCTACAACATTTGGAGATGTCTAACACGGCTTCAGTGTTTCAAATAGCTAGCTTCTGTGATCCATGATGAAGCCCCATGTCTGAGCACTGCCAAACACTGGTATATAGAATTCCAGCGTTGCCACACCAATCTTAGTGACAAGTCTTGTGAAGGGTGTCCAAAATCCGCCTTCACTGAAGATAACATCTTTACTGTGAGAAAAGTAATCCTAGAAGATCGTCATGTGACTTATCGAGAGATAGAGGCGTTATTAGATATCTCAGGAACAACCGTTCAGAAGATCCTGCATGTAGCACTTGGTGTGAAAAAGCTAATTTGCCGTTTTAGCACGCATTTGCTTTCCGACGAGATGGGGTTAGAAAACTCTTCAAAGGTTCAACCGAGGAGAGTCAAATCACGTCTACGACATCATCAGTGGTGAATAAATTTGGATCTATGCCTACGATCCCGATTCTAAACAACAATCTACAATCTGGATTTTTCAAGATGAGCCCAAGTCGACTAAAGTTGGTTAGCTCTCGGAGCACTTCAAAGAAAATGGTCGCCACGTTCATTGCGAAAACCGGCCATGTTGCGACGATTGCACTTGAATATCGTAGAACGGTTAATATAGAATGATAAACCACAGTTGTTTTGCCGAACTTCGGAAAACTAACCCAAAGACTCAAAGCGACGCATCATCCTACACCATGACAACGCAAGCTCACACAGCGCTGGTCAAACGAGACGAGTTGCGCCTTCCTTTCTGCCAAGGAGGGTCGCGTTCGTATACGGCTTAGAGATCTGAAGTCAGATCGTTAAGCCAGTTCCTAAAAGGTTGGGTTTAGTGGGTAAAAGTCACCACATAACCACGCAGCCGGCTGCGTGGTATGCTATGAGCATTCCCAACCTCCCTCCCCCGCTTTCCGGAGGGTTGCCCATATTTGCTTCGAGCGCAAAAAAAAACGAGACGAGTATTTGAAGCAGGAAAACGTAGAAGTTCTTGACCATTCTCCATACTGTCCTGACCTAAGCCTTAACGATTTCTTTACATTTTCTAAAATTAAGAAAAATCTTCATGGTCAAAGGTGCCAGTCCGTTGAAGAAGCTGTAGACGATTTTAAAATATCCATATTGAACACCCCAACTTTAGAGTGTAATAAATGTTGTAATAACTAGTTCGAGCGAATGGAGAAGTGTATTAAACTACGTGGTAAATACTTGGAAAAACAATAAAAAGTGCTATAAGGTTCTACTTGTATTTTTATTGGTCAAATGACATAACTTAAAAGGCATGCCTCGTAGATACAGTTAAAAGAGCCTAACCAATAAAATAAATAAAATTCATCTCCTATAATTATTAATATAGAGACTGTTCCCGTTACTTAAATTGCATTGACTTTAGTATTCGTAAATTCCGGCACTCAACTAGTAATTAATATAAAATTAATGATCAGTTTCCATGGCGATATTAATATTTTATTGTGCACAATTCGAGGTAGTCGTTAAATACAATTCCTTTTAAGACACCAAGAGGTCATATTTTGTTTATTAAACAAAAATCCAATAAATATATATGAGTGAAAAATAAAAATATATGAATGGATGTCAATACAAAATCAAACAATGAAAAATATTAATGGTTAGTTAAAACTACAAATTATCTAAAACGGAATGAGCAAACTATGATGTTTGCGTATTTTTTATTTATTCCTTATCGTTTTCCTTATTCCTTTTTGATATAATATATATTTAATTTTTTTTTTTGGAATTACATTGTCAATTGTAAGGACTTTTGTGTGTGTTCAAAAACGATAATAATATTACGTATATAAATCGAAAGTACAATAATAATGTTAGTACCCTTACGATTTCTTGTATTGAAACGGAATTGCTTCATTGCACCTCTATATTGTTTATATAACTATTAGAAAACACCTTAAAGCGTTCAAGTCCACTTTTGTACATTAAATAAAACATACTTAAAAGTAGCGTATATACGTAAATAACAAAAATATGCTTACGAGTGGTAAAATTAAAAATTTTGTACAACCGACTACAATATAAATAAAATGAGAACGTCGTCAATGTATTTGAAGTCAATTAAATACGCATTATTAAGGATAACTCAAAAACTACTGGTCAGATCTTGATCAAATTTATAAGGGACTACATGAGAAGCACCAACTTCAGCAACCAAATTTCAAATAAAAAAGAATCATTAAAATCGGTTAGAAAAAAGTTCTGAGCTAACAACATACATAAAATACATACAATCGAATTAAGTACCTCCTTTTTTTAAGTCGGTTAAAATTAGCATTTTCTGCGTAAAAATAAGAATGTGATTTTCTATAACGAACATTTTAAAAACTTAACTTCAAACTCTGGCTTAATATCAAAAAGGTTACCGCGTACAAATTTTATATGTGTTTGAATTATGAAAATGGACTCACCGTCAGCGCAGAGCAGCGGTGGTCAGAACAGCGTCCGAACGCCGGCGCAACTATGCAACACGAGAGGAGCAATGACTCGGACGCTCGCACTTGACCTTGTGGGAGCGGGCAAGCAAGTACACGCGAAACAACCCATCAGCCTCGTTTTATACTGCCTTTTTTAGCGGGAACACAGCTATCATGGCTGGTAAGCAATAATTTTTTACAGGGGTTAGGAACTTAGCACGCACTTAAAGCACTTATATCGTCCGCTAAATATCAAGTCAGAGATACAGGCAATTAATAACCCGAGATATATTCAAATTGTCAACTTTAATTAATTTATTTAATCCGCCGTTATGTGTTGGCATTTGAAACTCAGTGTACGTAAAATACTTCCGGATTCGTTCAGCGTTAAGCAGAATAACGCTAGCTCATCGCATATATCATACAAACTACGAGGTTAAAGGACAAATACACTCTTCAGTTCTTAAGTGGGGGATAGCTCCATGCCCTCCCCCTTGTATGAATGACCTTGATGAGTATTTTAGTAAAATTAGGATGGCTATTGAGTCAACAGTTCACCTGGTGATCAGAGCCAGACATCTGCAACTAACTTTCCTTTATGTAACAACGGTGAAAAACGAGCATACATTCTGTCTCAGTTTAAATGCATTCTGTCCAGTAGACACCTTTTTTATAGGATAGGGTGAAAAACGAGCACACAGTCCACCTAGTCCACCTGATGGTAAGTGGTTTATGCGGCACATAGACATCTACATCTATCCTCGATTGCAAATCAAAATGCATATGCGTTGTCATCGGTAAGGACTAAGATGTTGTGCTTCGTTTCCAGTAAAAAAGGCTCTCCGGTTCTCTACACTCACCATACGAAAGACAGCAGCATTAAGCTACTATTTTACGCTGGTATTTGTGGTATTCCCCGGTCTAGCCGACCCATTCGTTCATACTTTGTTTATACTACTAATATATCTGCAGCATGGCTCGACCACGTATAAACACCTACATTTACACCCTACTAAGACAGAAACGTTGACACCCCTAAGGACTAATATAAAATGCCTCGTTACCAGTAAAACGGTCTCTAGTTTTCTGCACTCACCATATAAAACAGAAGAAAGCACAAGACTAATCACTATTATCTTGAAAACATTCACATTATAATCAATCACAAATGCAGACACTGGCAAATAATCTTACTCTCTTGCTGTACGCGTTAGGAAAGAGAAAGCAGCCCGTTTATTTCGAATGCTTAGAATATCGACAACAAACGGGTGGAGACCCGCTTAGCGTGTGCTTGTACGATGGTAGAAATAAATAATGTAATTCCTGTGTAGGGTAGAAAACAAACACTAAGACCTAAGACCAAGAGATGATAAGCGAAGATGGTACATTTCTTCTCGCTGGTATTCTTTAAAATAGTGCTCCTTCTTTGGTCGAGCCAACACATTGTATTACACTTGCAGCATGGCTCTACTAAGTAAATTTAACTTCAAATAAAGAAGACTGCACGTATTGTTCACTTAATTATATTGGCAATAACAAACTTTATTACGTGGTAGAGCCATGCTGCAGTTATATTAGTAGTATAGTTGTAGCACGAATGGGTCGGCTCGACCGGGGAAGGACCACGCTCACACAGAATAACGGCGTCAAATAGTAGCTTAATGCTGCTGTGTTTCGTATGGCAAGTGTAGAGAATCGGAGACTCTTTTTACTGAAAACGAGGCATTCCACCTAAGTCCACACGGGTGACAACGCATCTGCATTTTGATTCGTAATCGGGGATAGATGTAGATGTCCATGGGCCAAAGCAATCACCTACCATCAGGTGGACTGTGTGCTTGTTTGTCACCCTATCCTATAAAAAAAAACCTTATCCTATAAACAAAACTAATTAAACCGGAACATTAGAGTAGATTCACAGCTCAAGAGGCAGATAGCTGCTACAAAGCAGTAGAAAGTGCGTTGTAAATGCAACTGTTTCATTGGTACTGGCATCAGGTTTTAATTTTAATAGCATGTAAAATATTCGTGCAGTATGTTGTCGGGTTAATAGAATCCTTCATCGTACTTCGCCACGTGTGAAACATAAATGACGAATATAGGAAATGCTAAAAAGATCACATCATGTTATGACACAACGGTTTTCCGTCGTAGTTCTTTTACAGGACATTTTACAGGTTAACGAAGATGAAAATTAAAAAAAAATGTCTTTGATGATTTCTAAAAAAACAAAATCTTACACCCGTATTTATAAACAAGTAAAAGTAATTACTTGAGTAAAAGTAATCACTTAAGTAACGATTTGTATTCGATAGTTAAGTAATTGCTCCAAGTTAGAACTGTCAAAAGTTAGGATACTCAGCGAAGTAATAGTCACCATTTCCTTTACTTAAGCACTACTTTGAGGTTGTTTTGGATAAAAAATGAAAACTTTGGATAGCGTTGGAACGGTTTTTGCTGTTGTAGATAATATTATATTAGAGGAGATAGAATATATATATCGAATAAATAATCATAAGAACAGAAATTAAACAATTAAGTATAATAATCAAACATTATATTTATGTTGTAAGTTTTACACTATTTACTTTAACACATTTAATTTTATCGAATAATAATTACTTTAAAAAGAAAACTAGAATTAATGAAACATGTTTTTTTACTTTTATGTTTATTTCTTTAGAGTTGAATTTTAAAATAACGATTTTGACAACCTAGCGCATAGTAAGCGCTCACGGGGTACCGAAGTTGCCACTATAGGCAAATAGATCTTAGCTAGGCTAAGAAGCCCGGGTGACAACCATTTCATGCCATCTCACATCTCCAACTCTTCTCCCTTTATAGAAGTGACAGGTGATTACATGAATATATGTAACTCTTTTTTCGGGATTATGTTATTTCTGCTAAATGAACCTTCTTACTTTAAAAGTTTAGATGTTATCTAACTTCGAAATTTTTTACGAATATTTATTTTAGGCGTCATAAATATCGTGTTAATCGTCGTTCGTAAGTATTAACATACGGAATTGTATGCCTTAGAATTGTTGGTTATTTCGAACCCTTTAACAGTAAGCCAAAACATCGTTCATAATAATGAAGAACTATGTTTCTGAACACAGAAACAACCACCAAGCGTATAGTGTTACTTAGGCATTTGCTCAAGTAAGTAACGTGTGTTACTCAACTATAGAATGAGATTTTGTAATTAAGAATTCTGACCTTAAGTAATGACTTAACTAAGAAATTACTTGGCAACAAGTAATTACTTCTTTATAAATACGGGGGTTAGAATTATTCATAAGCATTGTTAGCAATTTCAACTACAGTTGACATACATATTTTGAATTAGGAAATTGACCCATTATATCTCTCGTTAACGTAAACGAACTATAGGTTGTCTGTGAAAATATCAGATAGCTGTTTTTCGTATTTTACTCTTTAAAAATCTTAACACTGCCATCATTGTATATTCTGGAATCAGCAATTTTTGTAGAAAAGAATCCATTTCTTTTTCAAAAATTATCTGAAATAGAATGAGTCCAATACGCACCCACTACGTAAATAAGTTAAGTTACATAAAATGTGATCACTAATGAAAAAAAGCTTTTTTGGTATTGCCCCCACGAATTTCTAATAAACTACCTGATCAAATAAAAAATATGACCTTATTTAAATTTAAATAATGTTATATCCCCGAAACTCTTCACCGCTGCGTTGGAAGACGTTTTCAAGCTACTACTGGACTGGAAAGGATACGGTATTAACATCAATGGCGAGTACATCACTCACCTTCGATTTGCCGACGTTATAGTCCTTATGGCAGAATCGCTGGAGGACCTTAGCACTATGCTCAATGACCTCAATGGTGTCTCCCAACGGATAGGTCTTAAGATGAACATGAACAAAACAAAGATCATGTTTAATGTCCATGTCACACCTATGCCGGTAGTTGTTGGGAGCACTATGCTCGAAGTTGTTGACGAGTATGTTTACCTGGGACAAATAGTCCGACTAGGTAAGTCCAACTTCGACCGAGAGGTCAATCGACGGATTCAACTCGGCTGGGCAGCGTTCGGGAAATTACGACACATCTTCTCGTCAGGTATACCTCAATCTCTGAAAACTAAAGTGTATAACCAGTGCGTGTTGCCAGTGATGACTTACGGATCTGAGACGTGGTCCTTCACCGCTGGCCGTATGAGGACGCTCAAGGTCGCTCAGCGAGCTATGGAGAGGGCTATGCTCGGAGTTTCACTGCGTGATAGACTCAGAAATGAGGATATCCACAGTAAAACCAGAGTGACCGACATAGCCCAACGGATTAGTAAGCTGAAGTGGCAATGGGCCGGCCATATAGCTCGAAGAACCGATAACCGATGGGGAAGAAAGGTTCTCGTGTGGCAGCCTCGTACCGGTAGGCGTAGTGTAGGGTGACCCCCCATTAGATGGAGTGACGACCTGGTAAGACATGCAGGAAGTCGATGGATGCAGGTGGCTCAGGACCGTGCTTTGTGGCATTACTTGGGGGAGGCCTATGTTCAGCAGTGGACTTGTGAAGGGCTGTAATGATGATGATGATGATGAAATTTAAATAAATGCTACATGAGTTATTAATAGATAAATATTATTATAAAATTGACTAGTTCTTGAATGACGATTTTGACTAATTATATTTACTTTTATTATTTTTGTTATTGACATCGATTTAATTTAATCAATGTAGAATTTTAATTAGTATTTCAATTTCAACATTTTTTATTCTATTTTATTTAATGGCACGATTCTCATTAGAACACACAGTTGTATTTGTATGTCTTTAAGACAAAACATAGCCTACTAATAACTTTTGAAACTGTTTGAAAAATAAACTATTCTGATTCTGATTCTGTGTTACTTACTCTGTGTAGACAACTTTGCCAACTCAGTTAAATTTGATTCGACAAATCCTGAGACAATTTAGTAAATATGAAAAAGAAGCAAGGAACATCATGTATCTGATTGTATTCCATCGATCCTCGTTACTGTAAACGAACTAAAGTTCGCCTGTATTACTGACTCTGTGTAGACGACTTTATGCATCCAGTTTAAATTGATCCGGCTCATCCTAAGACAACTCAACAAATATAAAAAAAAACTGCAAAATACGTAATATATGACTTAGGTGTTTATTTTGTTATGTTCCAAGACTATATAGTGCGACTGTTATCGTCGGTTTAGGTGAATGGCGAAAAAACGCGAATTAAAAAAATGTATTGAACTTTATAACTGTCAGTCGAATGGCGGTGAAAATGTATCCACTACCTTATATCATCCCATGGGTGTTGTGAAAAACGACGGAGTGAAAATGAAACCGGAAATAGGCAGCAGGCATCTTATTTATTTATTTATTAGGTTCTCCAACAGTTACAACACAATACATTTGAATAAAAAAAAATACAAGTTCCAACATGTCTTAAACTAAGTGCGTTACTACTTTTAGGGGAACACATCGTGTGTTTAATAATAATAAGTTACCTCTATGTGAAAGAAAAATCATAAAATCTATTTTAAGTTATTTTTTAACAAATTACAGAAGATATTTTCTTTGTGATAAAGTCCCTGATCTGCTACGAAAATGTTTGTAATTGTAAATATTCTTGATAACAACTTAGTCATAATAAAAAACTGTTGCAAACCTGTCTATCAATTTTGGTAACTATGCCCTCATCCTACGAGGTAGTCTATGTGTAATGTCTATGTTTAACAATACATTGTTGATGTGAAAACTCCGTCTCAAAAATAATGTTTGCGAACCTTCATTTCGATTATAAATATATTTTTCCTTTAAAAAAAATTATTGCCAGTATATTTATATTATGAAAACGAAAAACAAAGAATTAAAATAGAATAGAAGAAAAGTAAGACTTTTAAAGTCAACGCTTTGTATGGCGAGTAAATACTGTTGAACAGTTATACAGATATAAAAAAAGATGACTTCATTTACGATACGAAGTTTGATGATAGATTCTCAAAACGATTTATCAATTCGTTCTTTTTCTTATCAGTTTTTAAGTAGTCTATAGCGTACTGCTTTATCAGGAAAAAATATGAATCATTATAAAAGTAGGCTATCAGATCTGGGCAAATGAACGAAGACATTATTTGCATATTGTAACTGGTTTTTAAAACCTTGACGGAAAACGAAGATCAGTGACATAATTCGACCAATACCGTTACCGACAGCTATGTTTTATTTTTAATTTTTTAACTAACTAAGAAACTAAATAAATATAATAATTATTTATATATCCTATCAGTATATTTAAGAAAATATAACGCATATTCATGTAAACTAAGATAGTTATATTGAAATAGTGATTCTATAAATACTAGCAACAAGTTCACGCTAGTAATACCAGTTACTCGACTCCAAAGAGTCAATAATTCATTCATTGGGTAATAAATATGCTTTTAGAACCTAATCCCAGAAAATATGCGTGACCTATTTATCAAAAAGCTTAATTCTTGTTAAACAAACTTATATATATATATATATATAAAATAATATACAAGATTGATAATAAATCCTGGGAAAAATAAGATAATCCCTACCGTGCTGTTTCTAATTGTTTTATGCCAGGCAGACGTTGTTCTGCCCTTTTGGGCGACACTTTGTCATGCCCTATTAAAAATCCTTATTTTCGCAAAAAAAAATTTAGGTCACTCATGGACAAAAAAAACTATCCTTTCTCTCAAGTTGGACCAAACTGCACACGGTGTGCAAATTTGATTAAAATCGGTTAAGTAGTTTAGAAATCCATCGCGGACAAACAACGTGACACGTAATTTAAAAAAAAAAAAAAAAAATATATATATATATATATATATATATATAAAGATTAAGATTAGCGATCCACCCCGGCTTTGCTTACCGGGTCCAATTGAGTTTTTAAACCATCCGGGGATTTACTCAAATACGCACAAAAAATCATTATAACCGGTAGCGCTTATATTTCAAGTTTTTACGAAAATAACGGACAGCAATTGATTTTTATATAGAGATATTGTCCTGCATGTTTGTCCATGCTTTCCGAGGCACGGAGGTGAGACACCGCCAATTTCCTGACTCCGGGCAACTACTGAGAATTTCATGACGGAAAAACTCAATAATTAATTTTTTGTCCCGACCCGGGATTCAAACCCAGGACCTCATGCTCAGCAGTCGCACTACTACAACCACTAGACCAACGAGGCAGTCAAGAATGCATATATTGAATGAATATAATGTGAATATATACTTGTTTTGGTTCTCTTACCGTCTAAGCCGAAACACCTTAGAACCGAACCAGAGAGCCGTTTTACTGGAATCGAGGCATTATAATTTATACTAAGAATTAATTGAAGTGCTCATCCCTCACCAGACTAAAAGTATAATGTCGATATCTCAGATTATAGAAATTTTATTATCGTCTTTATCTTAAGAATTGAGAATTTGTGGGTATATTTGGTAGGCAAAAGGGAAAGTACTGATTATTTTTTAAATACCAACCTCGACTGCAAGCCGTATCATCGAAAAGAAGCGGAGTATTGATTCAAAAATACTTAACTTATTCTCATCAATATAATATCAAAAATACTTAATTTTATCGCGTTTATTTATGTTATTTTTAATACCCGACGTTTCGGGTGCTTTTCAGCACCCATGGTCTTGGGGGACTGAAGTGACTGACATCCCGATGTCAAATTTAACCCGGAGTACCTTCAGCTTTTAAATTATTGTCTTTGGTCCGATCTACGCAGATTGTAATAAATTTTCACGAAGGATAGAGAACAAAGCCAGGACTGATCTAGACTATACTTAATCCGAAAATTTTTGAGTTTTAAAAAAACCGTCTATGTATGAGTCTATAAGCCACAGAATCCACTTACCATCAGGTGGACTGTGTGCTCGTTTGTCACCTTACTCTATAAAAAAACGTTACGAAATCAGCAGTGCACTTTTGTAAATTGAAATGGATGGATGGATGAATGAAAGTTAGCGTAATTGCTTAGTAGGTCGATTAAGTGCTCATGAAACCGTCTCTCTAGTGTGCTTAGTAATGGCTAATCTTATAATGATGAGTCGTGCTAGCTTACGGGCTAAGTGTTAGCCATACACAGTACAAGAACCACCCGGGCGCGATCCCCGCCAGCACCAATAAAATAGTTTATTGCAATTTTAAGTGCTCAGTGGATAGGAAAACATTGTGAGGAAACTTGCATGTCCGAGAAAGAAAATAAGAAAGCAGTGCCGAACTAATTGCTTCAAACTTTCCAGAAATGAGAGGAGCCTTGTGCTTAGTAACTTTACTACTACTTACTCGTACATAGGCTATAATTATAAGTTACGTTTAGTTGTTCTCTACGTGGGTGGTTCGAAAAGTTTCCGACCTAACAAAGATACAAGACTTGTTTTCTTAAAATTTAATTTTATTTTTCTACATAGTCTCTTTATAACTCTACACACTTCTGCTAGCGATGCGCCCATCTCTCTAATCCGTCCAATTAGTACTTGGCGTTTTTCTCTACAAAATAATTGTTCACGAAGATGATAGGCTCCTCATTTGACAAAATCTCTTGCCTACGAGCGCAATTTTTAGATGAGGGAACCAAAAGGAGCCGCCTGGGGCTGGATTGGGTGAGTAAGACGGATGGTCAAGCAGTTGAAACCGTAATTCGTGGACTTTCGCCATGGCAACCGCTGAAGTGTAAGACGGCACGTTGCACGGTAAAACAGGATTTTCTTTTTCTGTAAATATGGCCGTTTTTCCGCAATTTATGCGTTCAGTTTGTCAAACAATGATGCCTAGTATGTTTCTGTGATGGTTTTTCTTTTTATGACGATAATCGATTAAGATAACTCTATCACTATCACAAAAATAGTCGCCGTCACTTTTCCAGCCGAAAAAACAGTAGTTAACAACTACGCGTCCAAAATGGCTGAAATTTTGGTGCGTAACTGGCAAAAGATGCACATTCACGAGCTTTTATTGACGAGTGCTGCCATCTTCATGTTGAGGTCAAAAACTTTTCAGATCACCATGGTATATATACGACTTCATCAAAGAACACCAATTGCGCCCTCCTTTCTGCCAAGGAGGGTCGCGTTCGTATACGGCTTAGAGATCTCTAGTCAGATCTTTAAGCCAATTCCTAAAAGGCGGTGTTTAGTGGGTAAAAGTCTCCACATAACCACGCAGCCGGCTGCGTGGTATGCTATGAGCATTCACCGCCTCCCTCCCCCGCTTTCCGGAGGGTTGCCCATACATGCTTTGTGCGCAAAAAAAAAGAACACCAATATTTTTTTAAATTATCTTTAGGTATATATGTCACAGTCAAAACTCATAATTAGTCAGAACAACTTTTGACTCCGAAAATCAGACAAAAATGGTTTTGACTTTTGACCGAGGCCCTTAGTCAAAAACAGTTTGACTAATGGTTTTGCCAACGTTCTAAGTCAAAAGTGGTTTTGCCTGAAGTCGCGTACATTATAATGATATAAAACATAATTTTAGAAGAGAACTTTTTAATTTAAAAAATTCACAAAGTACGTGTAAATGGTAGTTCAGACTAAAATTTTTGGTCAAAATCACTACTACCCAATATTTTTGCAATTAAAGTGATATTGACCAATGTCGTTATTCAAAAAGTGATTTTGACCGGTTATGATTTTTAACCATAACATAATAGGCATTTTTTTTATTAAATACCCAATTTTCATCAAGTAATCACAGGAAATTCGTTAAATGGTAGTGAATTCCGTATCAAAATTTATCAGATAATTTCAAAGGTATTTTCACTGTTTATATTATCATTAACATTTTATTTTTAAATAAAACTTAACTTAAGTTACATAATATTGGAACCGGTGATGACCAATTAAATTGTTAATTACGATTTTAAGTGCTGATTTAGCACGTGCTCGTTGGTGAAGGAAATCTGCATGTCTGAGAAATAAGAAAAAAATATTTCAAAGACATGTGGAGTTCGCTAACACGCATTGGGGCAGCACGGCGGACACTTCCTTGCCCTAAAACCCTCTCAGAAATGAGAGGAAGCCTGTGCCCAGTTGTGAGACGTATATAGACTGTAACTTTACTTTTACCTAATATTAGTACTAATATACGAGTAATAAAGCGGAAGATTTTATTTATTTAAACACGTTAATCTATGGCACTTCCAGTCCGATTGGAAAAATTATTGTTGTATATGATAGCCAGATGTATGATAAATATTATAGGCTATGCAGGATTAGGCTACATTTTTCAGCAAGCCTTAAATATCGATTTTTGTTAAGCAAGTCAACAGGAAAAGCGCTGCTGAATTACCTTATCCGCGTGCGCTGGCATAATAGTTAGTGATACGTAAATATAATGTTCTACAATTAAAATAATTATCTATAATATAAATCTTAGCATTGTGGGAAAACTGTATGCTAAGGTACTGATTGAAAGGGTCATGAAAGAAACTGATGGAAAAATTTGGGATGTGCAAGCGGGATTTAGAAAGGGAATGGGATGTACAGATCAAGTCTTTTCCATGCGCATGATCGTGGAGAGGTTTTTGGCCAAAAACCAAAAGGTTTTTTGTGCGTTCATGGACTTGAAAAGGGCCTATGACAGAGTGGATAGGGATGTGCTATGGCAAACACTGAACTCATTTGGGTTGAGCTCTGGCTTGATACAGGCATTGGAGTCTCTTTATAGGGACTCAAGTGCTTGTGTTAGGATCAACGGGGTCTACTCGGACTGGTTTGACATCCATAAAGGTGTCAGACAGGGCTGTGTGGCTTCCCCGTGGCTGTTCAACCTATTTATGGACAGTTGTTTGCAAAATTTGAAAGTTGAAGAATGCGGATTAAGAATGGGTGAGTTAACCGTCAAATGTCTTTTGTACGCCGATGATCAAGTTATTCTTGCGTCGTCGGCGGCCGAGTTGCAAATGATGGTTACATTAATGAACAGACCATTAAAAGAAAGGGGTATGAAAGTAAACGCAAGTAAGACGAAGGTTATGGTTTTTGAAAGAGAAGAAAGTAAAACGATTTGTGAAATAAGAATAGAAGGGGAGTTGATCGAGCAAGTAGATGAGTTTGTATATTTGGTATGCGTATTTAGCAGGGATGGGAGATATGATAAGGATATGGGTAAGAAATTGTGTTATAAGAGAAGAGTGTGGTTTGCAAGATGATGTTGTGACCAGGATTAAGATAGGAATGCTTCGGTCGTTTGGTCATGTGGAAAGAATGAATGAGGAAAGAGTGACAAAGAAAATTTATATTGCAGAAGTGAATGGCGGAATGAGTCGGAAAGGGACGTCCTAGACGAAAATTTATCGACCAAATTGGCGATTTATTGAAAACGGGCCAAATTAGGAGTACCCTTACCGACGAACATGTATGCGTAGGTGTATGGATTTGAAGGGGGCGAGAGAGGTGTGTCAGGATCGTGCCAAATGGAAGTCTGTAGGCTCTGCCTACCCCTCTGGGTGACAGGCGTGAGTGTTTATGTTATGTTAAAATAATTAAACACTCGGCTCAGTGCGCGCACGACGCATGATCCTAGCCGCCTGATGAGAACCGAGAGAACAGCAGCGCAGCGTGTAATATCGCGCGGCTCAAACGTGTTACGCGGGTAAAACCGCTGGGCACAGCTAGTTTTCTTATAAAATTGAAGAGACGAACTAATTTATAGTCCTCACACAGATTGCTACTGCAGTCTATGAATACCTGGAGCTGACTTTAAACAAATAAAGTTTGTTACTTGCGTTAAGACATCTGTGGACGAAGATAGAAAGCCTAACAGACTGCATTTATATTGGTTCTGTATACCCTTCAGACTGGTACACAGTAGTGCTGGCAATGCTATTAGGTAAATGGCGAAAAATCGTAAAGTAGTGTTACCAATACGACGAATTTATTTATACGTGGTACAGCCACGCTGCAGCTATATTATGGTTGTAGCTCGAAAGGGTTGGCTTAAATGGGGAGAGACCACGCTTTCACAGAATACGAGCGTAAAATAGCAGCTTGATACTGCTGTTTTTCGTATGGTGAGTGCAGAGATCCGGAGACCCTTTTTTACTGGAAACGAGGCATTCCATCTTAGATCTCAGGGGTGCATCTGCGTTTTGATTCTCTCGACATCTCCGTGGTGCAGCGGCTTAGCAATGAGTTTCAGCGTTAAGGTTAGCGGGTTTGAATCCCTCACGGAACAAGCATTTGTATGGCCTACAAATAATTGTTCCGGGTCTGGAATGTTTGTCCTTGTGAAATTTATGTATGTAAACTGCGCCCACGATATAGGAGAAAGTCGTAGTGTAGTAGTGGAGGTAACGTTTAAAAAAATCTTAGTCTATGGTTAGTTAGTTATTTATCTTATATTAGTTAGTTATCTTAGTCTATGGGCAACAGCATCCACTTACCATCAAGTGAACTGTGTGCTCGTTTGTCACTTTTATTCCATAAAAAAAATCCTTCCCCGAAAAGGAGCACCACCAGCCAGATTTTTTTAATAATGATAACACGCCGTGTAAAGACAGTGTAAGAGAATCCGATTGCCTAAATCATCTCGTGGTTAGTTATAAGAGACAAGGGAAATGAAACAAGAGATTGGCAGAAGCATCTTCCTTCCATAGATTGCGTCATAAACCTACCGTTTGCCGTAGTAGCCACGCTTGGCTTGCTTGGCAACTGCAATTTTTTATTTTTTCAGTTGTTATTGCGACGTTACTGCCAATCTTCTGCTTGCTCCATTTCACTCTGTTCCTTATTACGATACCTACGGAAAGATATGCGGTATTGGATACTCGATTAAACTCTTACTATTACACCGATTGAACTCTCAATAGGTTTAAATGATGATGATGATGAAGATGATGATAAAGATGGTGATGATGTCATCATATTATAACTGTAGCATAACTCTACCACGAGAAAAAAGCCTAATTCAAGCCTTATTCTTGTACGCGAGTTAATATCAATGACCTTATGAGTGTTCACAATTTTTTGTCGATATCGAAGTTAAGGGCATCAAACTATCATGGACATTTTTTACACCAATTTCTGACCACAGCAAACTATGTAAAAGAGGAGCGTAAAAAGTAATGAGCTTCGAACGTATTTTAAGAAATGGCTTTGTTTCTTGGAACACAATACCGACTCTCGTAGGTTGTTTTACAATCAGTTAGAGAACACTATATTTGGTGAGCACTTTTCATAATAAAATCTTACGGTATCCGCGAGATGTGGTGGAGCGATAGATTATGAAATAACGTAATAAGTATATCGACATCAATAAGTCCACCGTTAAACATTTATTTTGATGGTTACTACATGCGTCGTATAATAAATGACCATCATCATCATTTCAGCCTATCAAAGTCCATTGCTGACACTGACCTCTATATATACAAGTACATATAGAGGTCAATAATTGTTTAACATAGACCTCACCATAGGCAACTTCATGAAGACGCATTGAAAAGATGCTGCTAGCCATCTCTTGGTTTGCTCATCTGTCGCCTCCTACGACACCTACGGGACATACATACATAATACATACATACATAAACACTCACGCCTGTCACTCATAGGGGTAGGCAGAGACTACAGACTTCCATTTGGCACGATCCTGACACACCTCTATCGCCCTCCTTCATACATGCTCGTCGGTTAAGGGTACTCCTAATTTGGCCCGTTTTCAATAAATCGCCAATTTTGTCGATAAATTTTCGCCTAGGACGTCCCTTTACGACTCTGCCATTCACTTCTGCAACATAAATTTTCTTTGTCACTCTTTCCTCATTCATTCTTTCCACATGACCAAACCACCGAAACATTCCTTTCTTAATCCTGGTCACAACATCATCTTGCAAACCACACTCTTGTCTTATTACACAATTTCTTACCCTGTCGTTCAGATTCAGCCCTAACATACTCCTTAAGGACCGCATTTCTACTGCATTGATTCTACTCTCGTGCTTCTTCTGCCACACCCACCTAACTTTCACTACCATACGTTAAAGTAGGGACTAACACAGCATTGTGAATTGCCATACGTGCCTTTTTTGACACATTTTGACTTTTCACAATCGAGTGCAGGGCCCCATTTACTCTATTTCCCGCATTCACTCGTCGTTCTATATCCTTATCATATCTCCCATCCCTGCTAAATACGCAGCCCAAATATACAAACTCATCTACTTGCTCGATCAACTCCCCTTCTATTCTTATTTCACAAATCGTTTTACTTTCTTCTCTTTCAAAAACCATAACCTTCGTCTTACTTGCGTTCACTTTCATACCCCTTTCTTTTAATGATCTGTTCATTAATGTAACCATCATTTGCAACTCGGCCGCCGACGACGCAAGGGCAAAACCTACGGGACGAAATGGCTTAGTGGATATTCCTACACCATCGTTACGCGATCATAAAATAAATAATAAAGTGGTAATGTTGGGCCTTTAACTTTCTCTAATTTCTTCTCCGTAGTACGTTCCTCGGCCAGCCGCCGCCACAACTTCAGCTTAATCTCAAATTAATGTATCTTTACAATCTTTTAAACGATAATACATATTAGGTCCAGCAAATAATTATGTCGTCTACATATCGATTAGTATAAGATATTTTGATTGACAATTATATGTTGTTTTTCAAAATTATGCATGAAAATGTCCGCCATAAGAGGACTTAGTGGGACCCCATAGCTAGCCATCTTTTTGTAGATAGAAACGGTTATTAAACCGGAAACAATTTTGTTTCATACAGAGAGAGGTTAAGTTAAGAAGATCATTTGTTTCCCTTAGATGTAGACGACGTTTATCAAAGAGATCTGCGAGTATACGCAAACAGTCAGGGGATATTTAATAATTATTATTTTCCTACAGAAATCGTATTTTCTTGGTAGAGCAACGTATTTTATGTTATATTTTTTAAAACATACCTAATAAACACAAAACAACAACAAAATAACGTAAATACGTCATAAAACAAGTTCAAGTCCGTCATTTGGAACAATAAATGAAATTTACATAGACTTAGAATATACTGGCGTAATTCTATGTCTATGGGGATTTATGATGATTTCTTATGATTTTAAATGTTCGTTTTCAAAATGCTTTTGGGAGTGAGGCACCTCATATGAGCACTGTAAGGCGTAACGCGTGAGAGACTTGCTGCATGTCTTACCAGGTCGTTACTCCATCTAGTGGGGAGTCGTTCTCGCGACTCGAAAACCTTTCTTCCCCATCAGTTGTCGGTTCTTCGAGCTATATGGGCGGCCCATTGTCACTTCAGCTTACTAATCCGTTGGTCAAAGTCGGTTGGTGTGTACGCATAATGTATGATTTGTTACTCTGTACAATGCACGTATACAGGGTTATTTTTCAAAGAATAGCAAAATTTTAAACTTAAATGATATTATGCATGCATGCATGCAGTTTTTGAAAATAAGAGTAAATAAAGCTGCTCCTTTTAATGAAAATTATCCCAAATTGAATGTGATTTATGGGCAACTACGTTTTTGCATACTGATCGACCTTTAGATAATAATGTGTGCGTGTGCAGTAAATCAGTTAAAATAATGCATTGCCACACATTTCGAATTTAAAACACAAAAAGGACAGAATGTTTCAGATATTTTTAAATAATTTTTCTTCACCATTTTCCTATATTGCTTATTCGAACCTTTTCTGAAAATTTGGCCGGTTATTGCAAAATAACTCCGTATCTATATGCATTACTTAAATATAGGGTAATGCCGTTTTTCGTAAACCACAGTATCGTCTCATCTCAGCATCAGGTGATTCAATTAACTAGTCACCTTAACATTAAAAAAAAACTGTAAGTACTTCATATTAAAATATTTCTGTCATCTTCTACATTATTGTTTATAGTTGTCGTGACACTTAATGCACAGTTACCTACAAATAAGTCTCGTTGGCTTCCGTCGCACAAAGCGCCTAGAGGTCATTGTAGGGTCAGGTGTGAGTATGCAAAACGGGTAATGAATGGACCGCTTACTGCAATTTACTTGTACGTGGGAAATCCATTATACTTAATTCGCATTAAAATAACGGTAGACGTATATTAATATCTAGCGTTTCTTTGTCATCACATCTATGGGCCTCTCTCATAGGAGATGAAACAATCATGATCATTACGTGGTAAAGCCAAGCTGCAGCTATATTGCTGGCTGTTGTTGGTATATTTGTCGGCTCGACAGGGGTGGGACCACAGTCTGACAGAATACCAGTGTAAAATATAAGCTCAATACGGTTGTGTTTCGTATGGCGAGTACAGAGAACAGAATACCCTTTTCAATAGAACCGAGGCTTTCCATCTCAGTCCTCACGGGAACAACGTATCTGCATTTTGAATCTAAATGAAGGATAATGATGGTTGAGGATGATGTCTACGGGCGAAAGTACTTATGTTAGTGCTTCAGTACTTCACTTACTATCACGTGGACGGTATTCTTGTTACCCTTACCCTTATACTGTAAAAAATGATGGCATGAAATAAATTAACTAACAATATCTCCGGAAAAGCTTTCTCAAACGCTTGTAGTAATGTACCGATTAAATAAGGACAATACTCTGTCTACCAAGTCCACTATGTTCGGTACATAGGCCTTCCTCATAGACTTTTTTTATAGGATAATTGTGACAAATTTGTTTGTTCATGAAGACGCTGGTGCTTATCTCCCTTTTTCAATTTCCTTCTGCCGTCTATTACGACTTTCTAGTTAGTCCCTATCGCATAAAAGGTCAAGGAAGGTTCAATTGTGAGTATGCACACGGTTAACGGATGGATTGTGTGCATAGCCTTTGCAAATGGGAAATGTTAGTAAGATTAAAAGGCTATAAATTAAATTCTATTGAAAAGACTGTGACATATTTTTTGAATTTTTTATTGTCTTGTAGAGTAATTACATACAGACGTGTGGATAGAAATAACCTACATAAATTGAGTAGGTAAATATACTTGTCTCTTTTTTTTTTTGAAGTTTAATTTTTAAGGCAGAAATCTCCTGAATTATGTTGCGTATAATTCATGCGTGGAAATAGAAATGTCAAGTGGTCTCTTTGGTCTATTTATATTTATACTATGTCAAATACGAGAGTAAGTACATTCGTATATTCTGATTTACCAGAAAAATTACATCCATATTGTAGTAGTAGTGTGTATTATATGTGACGTTTCTTAACAAGGAATGACGTCTTTAAGCTATAATGATTTCATTTCCAATGATGTACTCGTTTTTGTTAAGAAATTTATTTTTATGTCTAAGAATTATATTTTTATAAATTTTACTTTTATATTATATGTCTAAAAATATAAAGAAAATAGAACTAGACTTATGATGATGATTATTGTATTCCTTTCGCATATTTTAAAAAAGTTAGGGAGGTATGAATACTTTGTTTTGACAGAAACATGGTTTAAACCGTTCCAGCCATTCTCAAGTAATAGTCTTTCATACATGCGAAAATTTATTTTTATTTATATAGATTTACCACTTGCTCTGCGGAAACCTATCAACTATATAGAACAAAGCTTTATCTGCTGGGATGAAAATATTTCTAAATCATGAAGTTAAGGCAGGATCTTGATAATACAGTGTAACTGCGGCGTAAAAAGAAACTACTGGTTCCGCTCGATCGCTTCTTTAATACGAGCAGTATTAAAGTTGCGTAAGTCGAGACTTATGCATGCATTTGGAGATCTGTCTGTTCAGTTGCCTGTATGCTGTCAAATCTGTTGACGATTGCAGCCTCATCTCCCGTCTAACAGCCATGAGATTAAGAGTGTGATCGGAGACTTTTTGTGTTCTTCTGCGGCGGGTCTTGCAGAACTTAGCTCCGACCGCATGGACAGTTTCCACGAGCTTGTCATTCATATCGTCCACTGCATTGCAATCCTCTAGGCACTGAAAGCGATTTTGTAACTCGAGCTGAAAGGTTTCGGGATTCTGGATTAGAGCACGAGGGGGACGGAGCGTTGACTTCATTAGACGAGACCTCTCCAACTTAACATTTAGGTTCAGTGTGCCTCTAACCATTCGGTGATCGCTGCCAGTTTTCACCCTTGCGATCACTGATACATCACTGAACAGTTGGCGTCTGGTCGTCATAATGAAGTCAATCTAATTTTTTGTCGAACCGTCGGGGCTCGACCAGGTCCATTTCCTGTGGGGCCGCTTGTGGAAGAAAGAGTTCATCATAAAGAGTCCCTCTTTCTCCATAAAGTCGGCCAGCTACTGGCCCCTTCGGTTCCGTTGCCCCACTCCAAATTTCTCCACCTTCAGGTCACCGCATTCTCTTGTGCCTAGTTTTGCGTTGAAGTCTCCCATCAACACCGTGTAGTGGGTTTTGGAGGAATGCATGGCTCTGGAAATATCCTCATACATTTTCTCCACCTCCTCATCGGGATGTGCCGAGGTTGGTGCGTAAACCTGTATGACCTTCAGCGAATACCGTTTGGTGATTCTGAGTATCAGGTACGCGACCCTCGTCGACACACTCCCAATCTTTACAACGTTGTTGACGAGAGACTTGTGGACGGTAAATCCGACACCTCCTTGGGACAGATGGTCGCCCTCCCGGTGGTAGAACAAGTTGCCGGACTCGAGGATTGCCGTATCCTCCCCCTCTCTTCGGACCTCGGATAATCCAATAATATGCCAGCGCAACTTGTCTACCTCTTCTTCCAGCTCCAGTATCTTCTCGTCAGTCCTCAGAGTGCGTGCGTTATATGTTGCCAGGTCGAGTCGTCGTAGGTGGCAACCGAACCTCCACCGGAGATTCTTAGCACCCCCATGCCCCGCCGTTACCATGGTCGCCACCGTAGCCAGGAATAGCGGGGCCGCCGGGGACTGTTCATGGGGGGATATTTGCCATAGTTTCCACGCTTGGCGAGCGGGTTGGCAACCGCAGCTTTTTATTATAACACAATTGTTATCAGGAAGATGCTGCTGCCCATCTCCTGCCTGTCTCCCTCTGTCGCCTCTTACGACACCCACGGGAAGATATGGGGTAGTGGATATTCTCAACCGCCACTACACGGCATTAGCGAGACGAGCATGTATGCGTAGGTATATGGATGTGAAGGACGCGAGAGAGGTGTGTCAGGATCGTGCCAAATGGAAGTCTGTAGTCTCTGTCTACCACTCAGGGTGACAGGCGTGAGTGTTTATGTATGTATGTATGTATGACTTATGCCCACTTCTAATATGCTATACAGTAGACAAAAAAAATTATAAGACACCATATTTTGTACATCAACTAAGTACATTAAATTAACATAATTATTTTAAAGTAATTAGCTTATAGTGTTTTAATTAAGTAAACCATCAGTAAGATAAATAATTGAAGTAGGTTTGTGGGCTTTTTCGTGGTAGAGCCAACCTATACGTGGAGCCTTGCTGTACGTGGCAGAGGCATGTTGCAGCTGGCTGCTGGGTCGGCTCGACCGGGGAAGAACCACGCTCTCACAGAATACCCGCGTAAAATATGTACTCGTAAATATAAACCGGAGACACCGAACCGAAAATCCCTTTTACTGAAAACGAGGCATTTCATTTCAGTCCTCGGGGATGGCAACGCATCTGCATTTTGATTCTTAATCGAGAATAAATATAGATGTCCATGGGCCACAGCATCCATTTACCATCAGGTGGAGTGTGTGCTCTTTTGTATCTCTTATTCTATATAAAAATGCTTCTGAGTTCATTTGGGTTTGTACCACTTGTTTGCTTTTGCCGCCAAACACCACTACGCTATATTAGAGTAGAACGTTATTAATTACAGGTTGAGAGACATTTTATCTTAATACTCCAATATTTCTGAGAGGGTTTTAGGGCTGGGAAGTTTCCGCCGCGCTGCCGCAATGCGTGTTGGCGAACTTCACATGTCTACGAAATATTTTTTTTATTGAAATAATACTAGTTTTTACGGAATTTATCGCGTATATTTAACTTTTTAATTACCCGACGTTTCGAACGCTTTACAGCACTCATGGTCACGAGCAGGACTGAGATGTTCAACGTCCATATGTCATAGTTAACCGCGGTTACCATAGATTAAAATTTAACTTTTGTTCCGATCTATGCAGTATGAACTGGTATCTTGAAGTCTTGCAGTTGTATGCTTGGGTTGGGATTTAATTTAATTTATTATAGGATCCCAAGCAGATGGTAGCACCCAGCCATCTTCTCTACTTTCTTCACAGACTGCAGACTTCCCAGGAACACGTACAGGATCGCCCGCGTCACTACATCAGATTTGATAGACCGCAGATCCTCGCTAAAGAACACCGACTCCTTCCAAGGATGATTCGCGGGGCTATTGAAATCAAAAAACATCCTAATTTCAATAGAGAAGATGGCTGGGTGCTACCATCTGCTTGGGATCCTATAATAAATAAAATTAAATCCCAACCCAAGCATACAACTGCAAGACTTCAAGATACCATAAGTTCATACTGCATAGATCGGAACAAAAGTTAAATTTTAATCTATGGTAACCGCGGTTAACTATGACATATGGACGTTGAAAATCTCAGTCCTGCCCGTGACCATGAGTGCTGTAAAGCGTTCGAAACGTCGGGTAATTAAAAAGTTAAATACACGCGATAAATTCCGTAAAAACTAGTATTATTTCAATGTGTAGTGTTCGCGTAAATATAAGAAATCATTATATTTTTTTTATTCCTCAGACACCTCAGTACCCTCACGATTTTTTCCTTCACCGCCGAGCACGTGGTAAATCAGCACATAAAATTGCAATTAACGATTTCATTGGTTGTTCGCGTACTGGGAAATTTACAGTGAGCGCTAATCATCTCAGCTACAATGGCACACTCTCGCAGAAATGGGAGGAGGCCTCTGCCCAGCAGTGAGACCTATATAGGCTGTAACTTTAACTAACTTTAACTCCGATATGACAAAGCAATTGTTGCATGCATTGTTATAAATTGATTGGGTGTCCATAGCCAGTATCTGTTGGTTCTAATATTTGTGCGAGAAAACAAATCGTTGGTTTTGGTTTAGTTGCTTCGATCAATTGATCGAAGTTTAGTTGTATTGTTTTTTCCCGTGTCTCTGTAAAATGTTTTTACACAAGTTTACAATTTGAGATTCCTACTCAACTTATTTTTAAAATATCTCTTTAATACATTCTTTATTGCGATGCAATAGATATTATTATTGAATACTTTAAAATGTTCATCTGTTAGGAGCCGGTTGATGGTCAGACAGGCTAAATAAGAAACCTGTAAACTTCTTGCAAATTATCAGGCAATCACGTTAGTAATTACCCACGTTGCTTGGAAAGCTAATTGACAATTTCCAATCAATTTCTGCATGTAACAGATCTTGTTACAAAGCGTATAACTACTTATAAGATTTTTATTTTTAAGCGACATCAAAAAACGAGAAGTTAAATATTCGACGCGAATATTTTTAATTAAGGATTCTTTGTTTTATTTGATAGGTTTTCATTAATACGAAGTAATATATAAATTTGATGAAAAAATTCACTCTAAAGGGTGGTAAATACTGTATGAATTTAATGTTCGAGGTTTGTGTTCTTACAGAGTAAAATAACTATTATTTTACTTCACTTGTCAAAGTTTAATTATTTCACTTCTGACAATAAGTAAAAACCGACGTATAGTAAAGGAGTAACATAATTTCCACATTATAGATTTTGAAGACTGGGTTTCAATCCTTCTTCGATACAATTACTTAGTATCGACTTCAAAAGAAAAGGAAAAAAGGTATCATATCATTGTTTTTAGTTTATGAAGCCGATCGGTAGTCGTATCAAAAGTTTAATTAATTCTCAATTTATTTCTCCTTGCTAAATTTAGCACAGCTTACAAATCGTGGCTTGAAGACTAACGTCAACAGTTACTTATATATGGTATATCATGTCTATGTTGATATAGTGTATATATTATGTTTAATTATATTAAGTATGTATATTTGTCCAATAATCGAAATAAGTTATTTGTTTTATCGTTCCTCTACTTAGTATCTTTCCATGATCCACATTTCACCACCACCAAACGACACTGCCAAATGTTAGGATGTCATCATGACATGGAATCGATCGATCGACGATGGATGTCATCAATCGATCGACATCGGTCGATGTCGATAGATTGGTGTGGTAGCTTTAGCTGGTCGACAGAAACTGGTCAATAAATCTTTGTTCAACCATCGATCGACAATTAATCGATTTGGTTTTAGGCTCATCATGAATATCCTTCAAAATGTATTCAGAAGAGGACGCGTTATTGTTGACCAGTACGCACTTACTCGTATTATTATTACGGAAACGCAAATTCAGAAGACTATGGATGCGACTATTTTTAAAGCCAGAGGTAGCTTAAATTCATCTAGACGACATTTTAAATAGCGGTCGGTAGAAAGGGGCGGGTTCTCAAATAATAAAGCAGCTCGATAGACATCATGTCATCAATGTTCATGTTAGTTAGCTAATCAAGAACACAAGAGGGAAAAGTATGTATTATGAAATCTGGAGTTCCTAATATTAAAGACATATTTGGGATTGCATTGGCGGTATTCCTGTTTACTAACAGTATACTACACTACACGGTTTACTAACACTGCAGATTACGGTGAAAACATGGAACAGTTGGCATCGACAGCTCGGTACAGTTATTCTGTTTCTATGACAGTATTTACGCTAGTGCAATCTTGATTATAGGTATGCGTAACTACACAACTCAGAAAGCTATATATATGTTTTTTATAGCTTAACTTTCCGCAAGTCTTACCTGGTCGTTACGCATCTAGTTGGAGGCAAACTTGTTATAACATTTGCCCGATTTTAAGATTAATGTGAAAAGTTCTAAATAGATTTCATTGTAAAGACCCTAGGACAATTACTACATAACGAAACACATACATTTCCAACAAACGTAGTTGATTCAGAACAGAATACGAACTTTTAAATAAAAAAAAAATTAAAAAAAAAAGAATATGGACCTGTGACGTTGGTACTCATGTCTCTAAGCCATACAATTGACAATTTTTTTCATTCATATGAAATGTATAACAAAGGTTTCCACTTTAAACCAACAGAACTAACTTACTAATAGATACCAGTTAAGTTTATAGGTATTCTGCAATTATCATTGAAATTAAAAGCTATCGGTTACCGTTACCACAGAATAAATAATACGCCGGAACAGCCTATTAAAGTCCATTGCTGAACATAGGCATCTACCATAGTTGCCATGCTTGGCAAGCGGGTTGGCAGCCGTAGTTTTAAGCAGACGCTGCAGCCATTGTCCTGTGTTGATTCCCTCTGTTTGCCACTGACTAACTCTTATTATGGGATAGTATTTTTTATAGGGAAAGGGTGACAAGCTAACACACAGTCCACCTGATGATAAGTGGTTGCTGTGGCCCATGGACATCTGCATCTACCCTCGTTCGCGAATCTAAATGAAGATGCGTTGTCACCCGTGAGGACTAAGATGGAATGCCTCTTTTCCAGTAAAAAGGGTCTCCGGTTCTCTACACTCACCATACGAAACACAGCAGTATTAAGCTGCTATGACGCTGGTATTCTGTGAGAGCGTGGTCCTTCCCCGGTCGAGCTGACCCATTCGTGTTACAACTGTACAATTAATGATTTTTATGATGATGATTTTTATACATTTTCATCGCGCGATACTAGACTAGTCATAGATTTAAATGTATTTTTTTTCTATGAAGTGACTAAATGAGTTACAGTTCAGTAGATTGATTATTAACGGTCAATTTTTTAATCCTCAGTTATTTAACATAACAATAAATTCATTCATAAGATAAATATACAAATTTATAATAACAGTTAGATAAATAAAATAATTATAAGTAATTAAATAATAAGTAATTAATTCACTTCTGCTCATCAGGATAAAATTTATTCGCTGGATAACTGATATCTGACGATTGTAAAATCGAACCGAAATCGATTTTACGGACACACACTTTTAATTTTATATTGTACAACTTAGGAAGAACTTTTGAGTATTTGATAATCGTGTTTCTTTCTGAAATCTTCGAAAGATTTTTTTAAACTGATATGACATTCGAACTTGAAGTCCACCAGATGTCTAATAGTTACTGTAGCCCATAGACATCTGCAACCAACATCAAACAAAAACGGCTGCAGATGCGTTGTCAGCCTTGCAGACTAAGATGGTATTTTTTTAATGTATAGGGTGACAAGCGAGCACACAGTCCACCTGATAGTAAGTGGTTGCTGTGGCCCATAGACATCTACATCTAGCCTCGATTACGTATCAAAATGCGGATGCGTTGTCACCAGTGAGGACTAAAATCTCTACACTCACCATACGAAACACACGTGGTCTCCCGTGAGGACTAAGATGGAATGCCTCGTTTCCAGTAAAAATGTCTCCGGTTCTCTACACTGATCATACGAAACACAGCAGCATTAAGCCGCTATTTTACGCTGGTATTCAGTGAGAGCGTGGCCCTTCCCCGGTCAAGCCGACCCATTCGTGCTACAACTATACTTCTAACATAACTGCAGCATGGCTCTACCACGTATAAAAATGCCCCACATGGCCCACAACCTACAATCATACCGACTCTCTATCCCTTCAGGCCGGAACATAGCAGTGTAAGCACTGCTGTTTGGTGTAGAAAATAGAAATAGATGAAAGTACGTACCCAAACAAGACAGGAAGAAAACGAGTCCATACCACCTGGAAAATAAGTCCCACCATCCAATAAAAATTAGTCTCCTAAAAATTGAAAACTACGTCGTAACAACCTTTGACATTGTAAAATTTTATTAAAAAAAAGTCCCGCTGGAATACTTGCTGGTTCTTCCCAGGGCAGAGGTTTTTTTTCCAATCAGTGGTAACGTAAAATATTGACTTTCAATAAGAATTACTTGTAATCTATATTATAAAAAAATATTCTATTCTATTCTATACTTGCGCATAAATCCCATCTTCAGCGCTTAGAACATTCCGTAAATGCATATCGCATAACAAGTTTTATAAACCGGAATAAAATTTTATCGCAAATCAAACTCTATGTTGAATGTAGCAAATAACTCATTGCAAAATATAACGCCTATAAGAATAAAGGTGTTAAATTTAATGTAGTTCTGGATATTTACAAAGATATAATCTGTAAAATAGATTCGTTTACGGTCGCTTAGAGACTGAAGCAATCAAACGTGTCTTGGACCAGTTTTCATATTATGATATTACTCCCCCATTGGAATAAGGCCGACCCTCTGCCACTTCAGTTAACGCATAGCCGCCTTGGACTGGCAAACGCAAAAGCGACAGTAGCCTAATGGCTGTGCGCGGATCGCGAACTCAAAAGGTCGTGGGTTCACATCCGCCACTTGAATACTATCGTGAACCATTCCTAACACAAGCGTTTAAAGCTTACCTTTAAAAGTAATATCAGTAATTTTAATTAATAAGATTACTAATATTAAAAAAGTGACCCCTTCACTAAATTATGTGATGACTTGGTGCAGTACCATACAGTCGATGGATGCAGTTGACCTAGGACCGTAATTTACGATTAGAATAGAATATAATCGATTCGTCTCTCAATAGTGTCTCTCAACGTATAATAGGTCCTTATCACACATATGCTGGTAGTTGTTGGGAGCGCTAAGGTCGAAGATTTACGTTGACGAGTATGTTTGGCTGCGACAATAGTCCGACTAGGTAAGTCCAGCTTCGACCGAGAGTTTAATAGACGGATTCAACTGGCTGAGCAGCGTTCTTGAGGTTACGACACGTCTTCTCGTCAGGTACCCATACCTAAAATTTGAAAACAAGATTGTACAACTAGTGCATATTGTTCGTGATGACCTATGGATTTGGGACGTGGTTTTACTGCTGGCTGTATGATGAAGCTCAAGGTCGGTCAGCGAGCTATGAAGAGGGCTTGCTTGGAGTTTCTATGCGTGGTAAACACAGACCAGACATATCCCATCTGATTAGTAAGCTGAAGTGGCATGGGTCGGCCATATAGCTCGAAGAACCGATAACCGATGGGGAAGAAAGTTTCTTGAGCGGCAGCCTCGTACCGTTAGGTGAAGTGTAGGGCGGCCACCCCTTTAGATGGAGTGACGACCTGGTAAGATATGCAGGAAGTCGATGGATGCAGGTGGCTCAGGACCGTGCTTTGTAGCATTCCTTGATGGAGGCCTATGTTCAGCAGTGGATTTGTGAAGGGCTGTAATGATGATGATGATGAAGTAATAGTCACTGTTGGGCCTCCCCTTATTCGCTATACTCAAAAGCGTGTTGGCGGATGTCACACATCCGCATTATATTAATAATTTTCTTACACATTAATAATATAGCACTACTTGCCACCACTTATGAGATCCTAATAAAATTATTAATAGCATACATTTCGTTTAATCGCCTGCCGGCGGTGATCACGGATGGTTGTTTACTGACTACGAACGAAAGCTAACACTACCCTAAATATGTTGTCCTGGCTCAGAAACAACGGCTTTAATGGCAAAAAAAAAACGACGAAAAGTTGCCAGCTTGAATATTAGCAGATTAGTCCATGCGCACTACACTGGACGGCTTGGTTGCTGTAAGCACAGTAGATAGACTCGCATTGATGAATCTGTATCCTATCACTGATCTATGGTATTTATCTTGTGAGGCATTTACGAAGGAATATACCGATAATTCTCGGTTGCCAGAGCCTTGTTCATTAGTAACTTATAGATCTGTAAATAGTGTCTAGGATAAACGATAATATCGTATTACTGAGATAAATGTAAATCAACATAGGACATGACTAATTACTTGTATCTGAATATAGAGGAGATGTTTTTTTTTTTCATAGCAAATGAAATTATAGTGATTTATTAAGTCTAACGCTAAGTTTGTGGAAAAACTGATGACATCAAAAACAAAACTTGTAAAAAATACGGTGTAGGGATTGAATAAATTAACCGACTTGTTATTACACGGATCTCACAACCTTTTACGGTAGAACTCAGTTGCGAAACTTGGTAATTTTTACAAGTTGTTTTTGATGCTATCTCATTTCTTTTTGTAGATTGTCCTACTTATTTTCCTTTCAGGTACCTTCTACTTTTTGGAATAACAAAAACATACAACGTACCTATCTACAACTATTATTCCATTATATTATACAATACAAGTGAACTGATTAATTCACTGCAAACGTAACTTTGTAATTCTATATATTTATATGGGATTATAAAGTTATTTATGCATTTAGTGTATCTTGAAAACTTGACCAAAATTGCAAAATATTTTAGTTTCTCCTTCATTTATACTCTAAACACTAATTGCATTCTAAATTTGAAGCTTCTATGTTTTCTAGATGTGCCTTAGAGTTTTGATGATCGGTCAGTCAGTCAGTGGGTGACAAAATTAAGAAACTTTGACTATTTATAATTCTTAAACTACTAGTTAAAATTGAATTAAATTTGAAATATACCGTGTTTATACAATACCTGGTTGGTTACTGAAAATTCAGGCTTCTAGTTTCATCCCCAACGAAGTTATAGAGCGTCGAAAATGGCCTGAAAACGCCGTGCCGCTTTTATGCTCGACTTGGAGGGAGCACTGCCGTGGCCCCAGATATTTCTAGAAAATGCTTCAATACTTCGCACAGTATCTACTTCTCAATCTCTGTCAAGTTCAAAACTGGACGTGAATAAGGTACTGTTACTATATTTGGGTTTATAATTAGCTACTTTGGACTCAGTGGAAATATCAGTGAAGTGGCTTGAGTTACTTGAGTTTTGTGTTTCATAACTATATGGCTAAGCTGCACAATCTTGAAAACAAATGCAGAGTTGATAGTAATTCAGTATTTTACTTGATAACATTCTGAGAAGCTCCAAAAATGGTATTTATTGGCTCTAGAGATATTTAGCTCTACGGTCGCTCAGTCGCTTGTTAAGTAGCAACATTTAAGAGGCTTAAGTCCTGGAATTTAATTTTACAAAGAATGCGCATTTTAAATACTAGACTAGAAAATAATATTACATATATTTGCTTACAGGCTGACTTTTTTTTCTGTCTGTACTTGTTATCTAAAGAAGGTAAGAAGCCTGTTAATTGACTTAAATTAAGTTCATCTGCAAGTTATACGACTCCTCGCTTCTTATAGAGGACGTAATGATAAAAATATACGAGTGGTTACTAATCATTATATTAAATACGAGTAAAATGTAATTATGTATATATATGTATATATATATATATATACATATATATATATATATATATATATATATATATATATATATATATATATATATATATATATATATATACAACAATATATGACAAGCTCGTGGAAAATGTCCATGCATTCGGAGCTATATATATATATATATTGGGTGATTTTTTACCGTCTGAAAAAAATGGGGTAAAAGGTGAACGTAATAGAAGCCTATGGCAAGGCTAAAGTGGGAAACAGGCAGGAGATGAGCAGCAGCATCTTCCTGATAACAGCAACTGTACAACAAAAAAAGTGCGGTTGCCAACCCGCCAGCGTCGCCAAGCGTGGCAACTATGGAAATATCTAATGCGGGGTACCCATGAGCACTACCTTATACTCAGAATCACCAAATGGTATTCGCTGAAGGTCATATATAGGTTTACGCACCAACGTCGGCATATCCCAATGCGGAGGTGGAGGAAATGTATGAGGATATTTCTAGAGCCATGCATTCCTCCAAAACGCACTATACGGTGTTAATAGGAGACTTCAACGCAAAACTAGGCACAAGAAAGAACGGTGACCTGAAATTACGGAAATTTGGGATAGGGCAACGGAACCCAAGGGGCCAGCAGCTGGCCGACATGGGGAAAAAGGGACTCTTTATGATGAACTTTTTCTTACAGAGGCAGCCCACAGAAAGTGGACCTGGTCGAGCCCCGACGGTTTGACAAAAAATGAGATTGACTTCATTATGACGACTAGACGGCAACTGTTCAGTGTTGTCTCAATGATCGCAAGGGTGAAAACTGGCAGCGATCACCGAATGGTTAGAGGCACACTGATCCTAAGCGTTAAGTTGATGAGGTCTCGTCTAATGAAGTCAATGCTCCGTCCCCCTAGTGCTGTAATCCAAAATCCCAAAACCTTTCAACTCGACTTACAAAACCGTTTTCAGTGCCTAGAAGATTGCAATGCAATGGACGATATGAATGACAAGCTCGTGAAAAATGTCCATGCATTCGGAGCTAAGTTCTGCAAGAACTGCCGCAACACAAAAACTCTCCGATCACACTCTTAATCTAATGGACGTTATACGGGAGATGAAGCTGCAGTCGTTAGTAGATTTGACAGCATAGAGGCAACTTTTCAGAAAGATCTCCAGATCATGTAATCATGCAGCGGAACTTACGCAACCTTTACGCTCGTACTGAAGAAGCGATCGAGTCTTTGCCAGAGATCTGTCAGTCAGAAAGAGCCAACTATCAAGGCCAAAGACTGAATGTGGTAGCATCGTTTCCGGGACGCCTGAGATTTTGAGTGAGATTGAGTGGTTCTATGGGCTTCTAGTGTGTGTAATGATCAAGTCGTATATATAATAGTTCGGTAATAGTTCGGACGTCAGTCTGAGCGAGATTAGAATGATTTTTTTTCGAAATAAAAAAAATAATAATTTCGTTATTTTCTTTTTTCTTTGAATGATATCATAATCATTTCAAACTAGCGCACAACAGCCCGCTTTTATTGAGACAACTTAGCGATCGCAGCGCCTCACTTATTTTCTCTATTTGCACTATTTTCTACAGCGATCGTTCTCCTGTTCTCTAACCTCCATATTAGTGACGTTTCATGAGGGTTTTGCCGGGAACTTGGCCGTAGCGGTGGGTAGTAGCGGCTTTTTTGAGTAACAAAACGAAACTGTCTATCGAATTACAATAGCGGTTTTTGAAACACTCATTTTAATAGAGGGTTTTGAAACACTCTATTTTAATAGCCGCTTCAATAGGGTGTTTCACGACGTGTTTAACTGAAAAACGTTGCGAATGAAACGATGTCCGTATCACGAGAAAATTGTTTGTTACCGTTTCGTATAGAATTAGACATGGTGTTAATGGTTAAATTTATTTATTTGTTTAATCATTTCGCACGGTTTGATAAAAATATCACTTGAAATGATTTAACAGCAAACAATTTATTTAATAATTATGATTATGATAAATTCACCCACAAGTTCAGCATAAAATATTGAATATAAGTTTGATTTTATAGCAAATAATTATTACAATGCTTATTTTTAGACATCTCAAGCCTACATTTTTATGTAATAAATCAAATGAATACATGTATTGATGTTTTTATAGAATATTGGCCTTCATGGTTGTAGTATCTTTTGTAAAAAAGTCCCAAAGTACATTGGCATTACTTCGAGATATTTTTGAATACTATCACATAAAGTTTTAGTATTATTTTTACACTTAGTTACTTACACTAATTACTGTACAATTATTATTACTAACACTAATATATACAATTGTATTTAGTTCTTATTTTACTAAAGATATGATTATTATTGCACAAAAAGAAAACAAAAATATTAACAAACGCGCCTAAAAAGTAAAAACAAACCGTGTCATTAAACTTATACACAAGACTAATTTAAACCGGGCCAAGGCCACTTAAATTATGGAATTTGAACTATTTTTTGTTAAAAACGTGCACACTTACTTTCTCATTTCTAATATCGCATCTATACGAAGGGAATAGAGTCATAAGTCAAATGCAAAAGCACCCACGCTCACTCGACATTCGACGACCGGTGGTACTTCTACCACAGCGTAAAGAGTCGGTTTCTTTACTCATGTGCTTTTACTACAACAGCCGAAGCCGTCGCTCGTCGAAAATAGCCGAATAAACGTTTTGTTATTGTTACTGATCGCTCGTTCGTGATTCGTGAATCGTGTTACTGAGTAAAACATCTACTGTAATAGATAGTTTCGTTGCACTGCAATAACCGGCTACTCTATTGTGTGAATAGATAGTTTCAGTAACTAGTTACGTTTTGTAACGACCACTCCTACTTGGCCGTAGACGGATTGTCGCTCCTGTTTTGTCACATGTGGCCGTGGTAGGAAAAGGGGAGATCTCCCGCCGGGCAAGGTGTTCTGCCCGGGGAGCGGCCGACACTCCGAGTGATAGTTCGGAGAAGTTCTATATATACTGTCTATGATTCGGAATGTTAATAGCGCGATGTAGGCTTCGGTGTGTTTTCGCTTGTGGCGCGACGACAGCGCCGCTACATCACCCCCCTGCTCAGACCAGAGGTCGATAGTGAAGTCTCGTTTGTCGACGAATGTGCAAGTGCCAGGAGATTGCCTTGTAGTCGGCGGTGAGTCGAGAAGAAGGCAAGTAATCTGCGAGAGTGCCGTGAAGCAGAGGCGAGCAGTAAGGCTCAGAGCCGTGCCGAACACTGTATAGCGCAGAGAGTAGCTTGAAGGAACAGGAAGCATTATTATTCCAGTGCTGCGATGAACCTTGTGAAGCTAGATGGCTTGCAGGATATGAAGACTGCAGTTTATATCTGCTCGGGAGCGAATGGGTGGGGTATTTCTGTGACGATGATGAAGCTTGAAGTTTCCGAAGGTTGTTGGTTGCGTGTTCAGATCACGTCGGATGGTCACCACTGTGACCGTGGTAGGAAAAGGGGAGATCTCCCGCCGGGCAAGGTGTTCTGCCCGGGGAGCGGCTCACACTCCATGTGATAATTCGGAGAAGTTCTATATATACTGTCTATGATTCGGAATGTTAATAGCGCGATGTAGGCTTCGGTGTGTTTTCGCTTGTGGCGCGACGACAGCGCCGCTACACACACGAATAATGGTTTGAAGTGGATTTTGATCCATAAAAGTGATGCGATTTCGTGAATTAAGTGTCCGCGCGTGTATACTATTGGAAAAAACGACGAAACAAGTGCTTTGATATCGATATAAACCTTAAGTTATTTTGATCGCTTGGGCGCCTTATAAACTTGAGTGGCTGTCGTCAAAATGTCCCAAGAGCTTCGCAAACGCATCAGCATATAGAGAAGAAAAAGAATATAAAAAGAAGATTCCAAAGAAATGATAGGCTCAGAAGAGCTAGAATCCAGAGCCGTAAAGCCAGTTAATAAAAAAATGACGTTTCTTGAAAGTCAAATAATTTATTTGACATTTTTATTCAAAACAAAACAAGCTACAAATAAGATTAGAATTTAACATAGTAAATAAAATAAACTGAATTATCTGTTCTGAAGTATTTAAATCAAATATCCGCTTGATAAAAATGACTAGTAAACCTAATTCTAAGCGGACAATATATGTTGGTGGTTTGGCAGAGGAAGTTGATGAAAAAGTTTTAAATGCTGCTTTTGTTCCTTTTGGTGATTTAGTTGATGTACAAATACCTCTAGATTATGAGACTGAAAAACATAGGGGTTTTGCATTTATCGAGTTTGAAAATGCCGAAGACGCTGCAGCAGCAATAGATAATATGGTTAGTATTTCCTCCTTAGTTTCAAAAAACATTACAATGCCTAATTAAGATATATATTATACGAGGACCACAAATAAGAAACGAATTATATCACTGGACGTAATGTCCAGTCAGTCATATTTGTATAAAATAATATAATAAAATAAAAAGTAATGTAAAAAAAAACTGCTGCTGTTCTTCTCAGGAAAAAGGTTTTTCTGAACCGGTAGTAAAAGCTTACAAGACTTTCAATAAGCATTTTATATTGATAACAAATGTGCTTATCTCTTTCATTATGTTTAAAATGATAGTGTTACGTTGGTGTGAAAATTAAATATTTCTCTTTTACTATTACAAGCTATTACTTGAATATGTAGTAAGTAATTTGTTTGGGTAAACGAAAACATAACATTAACACAATTGGGTTGGCCCGACTGGGGAAGAACCATCCTCTCACAGAATACCAATGTAAAATAGTAGCTCAATGCTGCTGCTGTATTAAATATGGTGAGTGTAGTGAACTGGAGATCCTTTTTACTGGAAATGAGGCATTCCATCATTGTACTCAGAGGTGGCAACGTATCTGCGTTTTGATTCTTAATTTTGTATGGGCCACAGGATCTGCTTACCACCAGTTCTTTGTGTTTACTGTGTGCTCATTTGTCACCCTTATATTATTAAAATAATGTCTGTGGATAATAAAATGCACATAAAAAACCTACTTACTCTTGACTTTAAGACACCCATTTACTTAAAGTTATATGTATATTAAAACATGCTTACATTGATTAAAATTTTTTTTGGTGGATTATTTTTGGGATTATTTATAGAAGTAAATTTAGTTTAGTACTGATAAAAATATGTCCAGCTTGTTGTTTGTCTGAATTTTCTTCCAATTCACTTTTGCTCAAAGACACCTACACATTTATAGTAATGTATCCAAAAACACTGGAATAAATTGATTAAAATATACAGGGTAATAAACAAAGATGTCAGATTTTCAGGATATAGATAATTACAATGTCTAAATAATATTTTAAATAACATTAAATTGACAAATAATCACTAAGTACTTTCAGTTGAATGTTTTTTTTATACTAATAATCAACAAATATTTGCTTACAGTGTAGCTACAACTGACATCATATTCCATCCTATAGATGTTCATCCTATAGATGTTCATCCTATAGATGTTACATCCTATAGATGCAGTTTTATCACCTTGTTTACACTAGATATGTAATATCATATAATATTGTGAAACTCTGTTAAAGGTACAAGCTGTCTGTCACTGAAATCTTCGAGTTATGCATAACAATTAAGGCATTTCTCTTAATCTCATCTTTACAATTTCAGAGGCCCATTTCTATCTGCGGAATTTTACCCGCTGATGTAGTAGTAGTAATATCATAAACCGTACTTATCATCATCATTAAAGTCCATCAAAGTCTTCGGGTAAAAGTAGATTTCCACCATAAATTTCCACATAGGGGGGATATTTGGAACTGCTGTATTTTTATTATTTTGAGTTGTTATCAGGAGGATGCTTCTGTCCATCTTTTGTCTCACTTTCTGCTTAGAATTTGTTAATAACTTCACTACAGCACTACCTATTGGATATTAGATATATGGTACAAACGAGTACTGCCTCGTTGGTCTAGTGGTTGTAGTAGTGCAACTGCTGATCACAAGGTCCTGGGTTCGAATCCCGGGTCGGGCCAAAAAATTAATTATTGAGTTTTTCCATCAAGAAATTCTGAGTAGTTGCCTGGAGTCACGAAGTTAGCGGTGTCTCACCCCCGTGCCTCGGAGAGCACGTAAAACCGTTGCTCCTGCGCCTGATCTCTCTCCGGTCGTGTCAGTGGTCAGTAGTCCCATCGGATTATCAGAGTGAGGGAATAGAGAGTGCACCTGTGTACACTTGGGCACTATAATCCTGTCCTGCGCCGGTGGCTAGCCTCCGTTGCGGCAGGTGCCATGGCCGAAATTCGGTCTGGAGGACATTATTATTATGGGGTATTAGTAGTGTATTCTCATCTGGTTGGGCTGAATAAATATATAAAAGGAAATGATAAATATACATAAATATATATTTCATATACCAGCATAAATAATACATAAATAAAAGCCCAACCAGATGGAAGCCCTTGGCAGGGGAGAATGTTAGGGGGAAAAGGAGAGAGAAACCGGCGGACGATGCGGGCGGTATCGAGGAGCACCGCCTTCTGCATTTGAGCCTGGAGCGGTCCGTCACGGAGTCCCAGCCGCCTCAGATGACCCGAGAGGCTGACTGGGATTAGCCCGTTTGCAGTAACGACTACAGGAATAATTTCAGTCGGCAGACCGCCCCACATGTCGGTCACTTCGTAAGCCAGGTCCAGATATTTTGTTCGCTTATCTGTTTCGGCTTTCACGAGGTTCTAGTCATACTGAATGGTAATGTCGACCAAAAAATATCCTTGACTGTACCCGGTCCATCAGCACAATATCAGGCTTATTCGCAAGAATAGTCCTGTCTGTGATGATGGCCCGGTCCCAGTAGAGCCTGGCGCGACCATTTTCGAGCACGGCTTCCGGCAAGTACTTGTAGTACGGCAATTTCCGGTCCACGAGACCGTATTTCAGAGCGAGCTCCTGATGAAGAATTCTGGCTACTAGTTTGTGCCTGTGCAAGTACTCAGAGTTAGTATGTATAAAAATAATAGGTTATTATTATTATTATATGGTTCATACCATTGCCCCCATAAAACAAATATGTTGTGTGAATATGACCTCAACCAGTCATTAGAAGTTATACAATCCCTTTCAGAAGCATCAACTATCATTCACTTTCAGAAACATCAACTATTATTATCTTTCTTTATATAAAAAATCTTGTTTGATTTTGATGAATTTATTTTTAAATATATTTTTCAGCTATACCTTCCTACATTGGCTTGTGCCTAGTGTTGATCTGATCAAGAATTAGTCTAAATATTAATAAAAATGGGATTGGTTTTCAGAATGACTCCGAGTTATTTGGCAGGACAATAAGGGTGAATATAGCGGCACCACAAAGAATAAAGGAAGGATCCACTAGACCAGTTTGGTCAGAAGACAGTTGGCTACAGAAGCACGCTGGTGAAACTTTACCAATTAATAAAGAAGATGAAAAAGAAAGCACTACGGAGAAAACAGAAGATTCCAGTGTAAGTTATATAAAAATTGTTCAAGATACTGTAGCCAATATTGAATAGAATAATTGATTTTTGATAAATGTTTAATAACAAATGTTTTCCTATTTACTTTATGTGTAATTTTTAATATGAAACTAAACGTGAAACTAAACATTACTTTTTGAGACATTTTATTTTTGCACCAGCTGGCCTGCCACATTGCCACTCTAGAACCTTTCATCGCCATCAATTGTCAGTTCTTTGAGCTAAATGGCAAGCGAGTGTAAAGAAGCCCCCCACTAGATGGAGTACTGTCTTGGTAAGAAATTCAAGAAGTTGATGGATGCAGGTGGCTTAGGACCGTGCTTTGTGGCATTCCTTGGTTAGGCTTAAGTTCAACAGTGGACTTGTGAATAGTTGTAATGATGATGACAATGATGATAAGGATGATGATTCAGTACACATTGTCTTGCCCTTTCCGGTAATTGCCATGATGAGTTTCACGCGGAATTCACTTTTGACATATTCATTGTAATATAACATTTATTCTAAATATATCAATAAATTAGCTGGCATTGTGGTGAAGTTTAGATTTGTGATTTTCTTTTTGCAACTAAAGAAATGTAAATATGAATCATTGTCATCCATAAATATAGAATTTATCAATAACTCGACCTATCCAGTCCAACAGGTATGAACAATTGTCGCAAAGAAAATATTATATTCTGTGAATATGACCTCAATTGATCAAGTTGTTTATAGATTATAGTACATTATACACAGTTACATTGATTATGGGTATATAAAGATTGGTCAAAGTTTTTTGATTTAGGTAGTTTGCAAAGATTTAGACACTGCAATTTATTTATCCCATTTTTGTCATGGATCATACATATAATTGGATTCCATGCTTACCTCGTTGATCAGCCTCGGACACATACAAATTTTATGACTCTGTTTTCGATGTGTATATTGCACAATAAGAGAGTTGAATCAGTTTTCCCAGAGGGAACATGTTCTAGTCCTTATGATCCTAGTACCTCCTTACCTTACACAGAGGCTATACTAGTAGTAGTACACTATAGAAAGTATTTTAGCACTTTTACTAAAATGCCTTAAATTAATAATTTATTTTAAAGTATTATTGTAAAGTATATATTAAGTAATTTGGTAACAAGTTTTAAAGTTCAATCTCTCATCCATCAGGCAGCTGCTGTATTACCATGGCTTAATCGTCAGAGCTTCTGACTATGGATACAGTTATTGGGTTGAAAATCTTATTAGAAAAATCAAATGATTGCTTTATGTTCTGGATATGTTTGGATTTGTCTGTATTTTTATAATGCTTCTTCTCAACCTTCAACTGTAGCATACTTTTTAATGATTTTTGAATTTTGAATATAGTCTCTGGTATCATCATATGATTGAGTGCCTGTATATCTTAGGCATAGTATGTATACCACGTATACTTTATTATTCTCATTTGTAGGTTGTGAATTTTTTTATAAAAGTCATCAAAATATAAGATATATTTAATTTTTCCAGGTAACACCGGCCAAACCAGCGGAGAAACGCAATCCTCAAGTATACTTTGACATCTGTGTTGGGAAACAGGAACTAGGAAGAATAATAATGATGCTCCGATCAGACATAGTACCAAAAACAGCAGAAAACTTCAGAGCATTGTGCACACATGAAAAGGGTTTTGGGTACCAAGGAAGCAGTTTTCACAGAATTATTCCTAATTTTGTATCCTTTTTTAAATGACAACCAATTAACTAGTATAATATAATATAATAATATAATATAAATATTTTTTAAAGTTTTTTTTTAAATCTTAACTGAAGTGATAAAAAAGCTTACAGCCTACCATGGTAAGTGGCTACTGCAGGCCATGATCATGTGCAACAACTACTAACAAAGATGGCTACCGATGCGTTGTCACTTCTGTGTGTTGTCACATATTAAATATTAATACAAGACAACTCTTTAAAAAAAGTAAAATTAAAAAAATACATATTTATAAATTAATATTAAAAAGAGAATATGTTCTCTTCTATTTTTTATCATTGTTACCTTACAACTGATGTAACAATGGGTGAACTTAATGCCTGCCAGCATTCTCTGCTGGTCAACCTGTAGCATGGTGAGCTATTGTGGCAGGGGTATACTTGCTATAAGATCACTATAAATATAAATGTATGCACATACAAACTATATCAATATAGACACAAATACATACATACAATATGCATCAATATATAGATATACCCATAATATATATACATACTAGCTTGCCAGGCAGACGTTGCTCTGCCCTTTTCGACGACCCTTTGTCATGTCATATTAAAAATCCTTAAATTAGCAAAAAAATATTGTGGCTCACTTAGTGGAATGTCTCACAGCCTGTAATTGTACTGGCTCTCTATAATCTGCAGATCAGGACCCAGCAGTGCGTGCACTGATGTTTGGCAGCAGAAATAGATAAGAAGGTTACATACACAGACAAACATCTAGGCAGGAAATTGAACAAAACAGAAAGTTGGAAAAAACTACCACCTAGATGTAAGGACAAACAAGCGATAAGACCGTTTATCCTCTGTAAAGAAACAAAATGAAGATATATGATTATAAACAATTTTTACGTTGTAGAGACACGCTGCAGCTATATTCTTTCTAACATGAATCGGTCAGCTCAACGGGGTTAGGACCACGCTCTCACAGAATACCAGCGTAAAATAACAGCTAAAGGTTGTTGTGTTTTGTATGGTGAGTGTAGAGAACCAGAGACGCTTTTTTACTGAGGCATTCCATCTTAGTCCTCACGGGTGACAAAGCATCTGCATTTTGATTCTTAATCGAGGATAAATGTAGATGTCTGTGAGTCACAGCTTCCAATTACCATCAGGTGGACTGTGTGCTCGTTTGTCACCCTATTCTATAAAAGAAAATATATACAAATGTAATTTTCACTTCAAACATGCAGTCCTAAGACTGACAGGTTTTTTTATTTAGCCGACATGCAGGTTTCCTTCATCGCCGAGCATGTGGTAAATTAGGACTTAAAATTGCAATTAACAATTTCATAGGTGCCTGCGGGGATTGAACCCAGGTTGCTTGTGTACTGTGAAATTTACAGCGAGCGCTTAGCCTATGAACTACCATGGCTCATAAATATTCAATTATTCCCTAATTAAAGTTAATGTTAATTTAAATTAACCAAATAGCAAATTTTTGTCTCCCTCATTCTACAAAAAAATGAACATTGATTAAGATGGAATGCCTTGTTATCAATAATTTGGACTTTTTTCTCACTTACCTCTTTACATTACTATGTTGCTATTTAACGTTATTATTCTGTGATAGTTCAGTTCACCTCAAAATGTGTCTAGTTGTGAAATGGGTCGTTGATTTTTCTGCTGATGCGTGTACTTTTGGGAAATGGGTGTTCCAGGTAGTGTGTAAGGAGAAAACAAAGTACTAATGTAACAGCTTCTTTTGCTTTTGCTGCTGTGCCAGTTATGTGACCCGCGCAAATTTGTTACTAAGGTAAGGTTCATGACTCACAACTCATCTGCGTTTTGATTCTCAGTCAAGGACGTATGTATATGGGCCATGACTTTATGTACTATGTAAATGCAAAAGATTGTGGAAAGCCATATTGCGTTTTGTGAGCATCTGATATTGCAGGAGGCTGCGTATAAGGAGATGTCATAATTCCAATCCATAGTTGTAAATCTGGGTTCTGATGGAAAACATTCCCTCACTCAAATAGTTTTGATGTAGCGGCAGACATGGAAACAATTCGTCTATTATTATAAGGCCGAAATGAAAAAAGGGCTTAGAGTTCTTGCGTCATTCCCTTAATAAGAAGGAGCTTGTGTAGGCTTACTACAGTCAGGGGTACCATGGCACGTAAAAGCGTTGCTGGAGTTTTTACAAATGGTCAATAGGCGCTTCAGAAATAGAAATATATGAAAAAATTCCCTACATTAACTACATTCAGCAACTTGTAGCAGTTCACTGCTGTAAATGGACCTCTATTATTTAAGGGCGAATTGGCGATAGCATCACCAGGTGTCTTACAAGCTTAATGCTCCATCTGTCGGTGGCTAAAATTTTTTTGACATTTCCATAGAGGATATTATGATATTGGACGAAATGGGGTTATGGATTTTCCTACACCGCTAGCACATGATGTTATTGTTAAACCTTGCATGGTGCTAGAGCCATGTTGTAGCTATATTATGGTTGCACATGAATGAATTGGTTCGACTGGGAAAGGACTGCACTCTCACAGAATACCAGCCTAAGATAAGCCTAATGTTGTTGTGTTTCGTATTATGAGTGTAAAGACCCAGCAATCCTTTTTACTCAAAACGAGACATTCCATCTTAGTTCTCAGGGTTAACAATGCATCTGCATTTTGATCCTTAATCGAGAATAGATGTAGATGTATATGGGTCACAGCATCCACTTACCATCAGGTGGTATGTGTATTAATTTGTGATCCTTATTATATAAAAAAATCTTATTGGAATAATTTATCCTTAATGTAACCTAGATGTGCCAAGGAGGTGATTTTACAAATCATAATGGAACAGGTGGCAAATCAATATACGGCCGGAAGTTTGACGACGAAAACTTTACACTAAAACACACAGGTCCTGGTATATTGAGTATGGCAAACTCGGGGCCTAACACAAATGGATCACAATTCTTCCTATGCACTGCAAAGTAAGTTAAAGTTAAAGTTACAGCCTACATACGTCCCACTCCTCGGCACAGGCCTCCGCTTATTTCTGAGCAAGTTTCTGGGCAAGGAATTATCCGCCGCACTGCCCCAATGCGTGTTGGCGAACTTCACATGTCTTCGAAATTTTTTTTCTTATTTCTCAGACATGCAGGTGTCCTCACGATGTTTTCCTTCACCGCCGAGCACGTGGTAAATCAGCACTTATAATTGCAATCAACAATTTCATTGGTGCTGGTGAGATCGCACCCGGGTTGCTCACGTACTGTGAAATTTACTTCGAGCTCTAACCATCTGAGCTACCACGGCTCGTTGCAAAGTGAGTACTATAACTAAACTATAACTATTTTCCAATTTTTGTTAGTATTTGTTCATTTTTTTTATTCCAAAAAAATCAGTCGACATTCGTTAAATTATTGTACTCCGATACAGGCTTGCATTTACCTTAATGATTTGTTCTATTTTAATTAATACAACACATTAAATAAAACTAATTTTAGGGATTAAATCGCGTATTATATATTAATTTTCACGTGGTAGAGCCACGCTGTAAATTTATTATGATTTTAGCATGAATGGGTCGGCTCGACCGGGGTAGCACCACGCTCTCACAGAATACCAGCGTAAAATAATAAAATGTGTTTTGTATGGTAAGTGTAGAGAACCGGAGACCCTTTTTACTGGAAATAAGGCATTTCATCTTAGTTCTCAAGGTGACTACGCATCTGCATTTTGACTCTTAATCGAGGATAAATGTAGATGTCTACGGGCCATACCATCCACTTACCATCAGGTGGACTGTGTGCTTGTTTGTCACCTATATTCTACAAAATAAAAAAATAAATAAAAAATACCTAAGTTGACTAACAATGTTAGTTAACAAAGGTAATTAAAGAACTTTTTTTTAGAGTGACAAGCAAGCTAACGGACCACTTGATGGTAAGTCAACCACCCTACTTCTGAAAAAGAAGGCTACAAAAGGAGTCGTTATCCTTAACGACTATGTTCGACGATTCTTATATAGGCTTTCTCTTCCGCCGTCAATGCGCAGGGCTTGCTAAAATATGGAGAGAAATTTTAATTTGGAATGTCCAATAATTTCCTCACAAGTAAGTTTAATTTAATTCTTGGTTACGAGTTTGGTGTCTAATTTGTTTTTGTTACAACATAAAGTAGTTCTTTCTTCCCCTCAATGTTTATTTATTTTTTATTTGCAGAACTGAATGGCTGGACAATAAGCACGTCGTATTCGGCCATGTTATATCAGGATTAGATGTGTTAAAGAAAATGGAGAAATACGGGAGCAAAGGCGGTACAGTTTCTGCCAAAGTTGTTATAAATAATTGTGGAGAATTACAATGATTTTACACTTTTTACTGTAGTTTTATTTTTAGGGAAAGAAAAAAATCTATTTATTAAAACAAAACAATTTTAATTTTGCTTTGTCACTCTTTCCTGATAAATTTATTCTACGCGACTAAACGCCCGATACATTCCTTTCTTAATCCTGGTTACACCTTGCAAACTACACTTTTGTCTTATAAGACAATTTCTCACCCTGTCAACATATTCCGTAATGACTGCGAATGTGCATTTCTACAGCATTAATTCTACTCTCATGCTTCTGCCACACTTAATCACTACCATACATTATAACTCAGCATTGTGAATTGCCATAATATGTGACTTTTGATACATTCTGGCATCTCACAATAGATTGAAGAGCCCCTTTTACTCCGTTCTGCGTTGTGTCCTGCGTTCACTCGTCGTTCTAACATGTGGTAAAATTAAAAACTTTTTACAACCAACTTCAATATATATAAAATGAGAACATCATCAATGTAGTCTGAAGTTAATTAAAAACGCATTATTAAGGTTAAGGGGATATAGTAAGTCAGCTCAAATTCTAATTTCGCCCCCACTTCCCCGCGCGTCGTATGCTATGTACCGACATGTTTGTAATCACTAATACTGTAAGTAGATAGGTCGTTAGACACTTATTAGATTTATCATATTTATGCCTGTTTCTTAACGCTAACCCAGTCGCTTCTTATTTTTATCACGGTTATTCCCATTTTAATTTTACGTCGTCCTCTTGCGTAATGTAATACACATTACGCAACAGGACACATACATAAACAACTTTTATGGAGACAGGCGCACTCTTAATATATTAGCTTTTATATTTTTATTCTTAACGATCTTCCAGAAACAATTAAGGACGAATTGACTGGAAAAAACTTAAAATATAAACGCGCCAAATTTCACTTTCATCCCTTAATGGATAAACATTAATTAATAAAAAATCCGTAAAGTAACGCCTGACTGCCGTGTATTGATGTTTTAAGGTGGCCCTAGTCGACGGCATGAAGTAAGTGGTGGGCTGGGTTAAAATGCATACTATCTCAGCCGACATCACGTACGAAAGGGATAGACGCTGTGTTGAGCAGTAAGAAGCTAGTGCGCACACACATACGCACTTTTGAGTGACGCAAAGCGACGGTGTCATCGCGTATAGGTAACGCCACGAGTCATGAGTGTGCAGAAGCGATAAATAGGTGTCGGCACGGTGAGGTGTGAGGTACGGGGAAGCGAAACCATAGCAACGGGCGACGCGCTACTCCCACGTAGTTTCTCCCTGCGTCCCGTCGCCCGCGCACCTTCTTGCGTCGTCTTGTGTACTATCGATATCCAAAGTGTTAGCGACTACCTGTTATAAATTTTTTTAAATTATTGCGATTATTTTTGTACTTTTAAAAATATTGTTCTATAATATTTTGAAATAGTGTGCAAATATTTATTACTTTGTAAATTATTTTGGGACAATTTTTTTTATTTCAATTATACATAAAACATATTACCATAGTACATAGTTACTATACAGCACCATTAAACCGCAAAACGGTTTGTATTGGTGCTGGCAGATGTCTACACGCATTAATATATTATTTTTAATAACTACCTACATCATCATAAAATTTAAAAAATTAAGTATGATAACAACTAAGTACATATTTTACTTTACGCACACATTCTTATAATATTCAACATTTAATTAGCCATTCTAAATTGTATTAGCTACATGACAACTTGACAACAAACAAGTTTCATTATTTTACCGCGATGAGCGTGTACAATACGTTATACAATTTTTAAGACAATAGGTAGTGAGTGTGCACTTTTCATATAAAGACTGATTTCTATTGAAATTTATTTATTTTTAATAATTAGTTAATAATTAATTTTGTCTGTTTTTTTTAAGTTTTACTGAGGTAATTGGAAAATTTGAAGACTTAATTTAGGTTGTCTAGTATATGATGTTTAAATATATATTTTAAGTTTTTTTCAGTCAATTCGTCCTTAATTGTTTCTGGAAGATCGTCAAGAATAAAAATATAAAAGCTAATATATCAAGAGTGCGCCTGTCTCCATAAAAGTTGTTTGATTTTATTTTTGCTACTGTTTTTTTATTACGTTGTCGTGTTCTATTACAATATTATCGAATCTACTAGCGCATGGTACATTGATAGTAAAAGCTTAAAATAGCGTAATTCGTAGTATATTGTATAAAGTTGTAAATATTTTGTTATTTTATACAAGATGATTTTTTTTGCAAATTATTGCATGTAAAATATCCTTATAATCGAAGGCTATCGCATAGTATAGTTTAAACAGCAATTACAAATACAAAAATACAAATAAAAAATATTTTATTTCTTTAACTAAGTGTACATAAAATGCAGAATATTATTTAGAAGCAGTTAAAACCTAACGATGATATATAAATATATCGTTCAGTTTTCGTGGAGACTTTGACGTGTAGTTATAATGTTGACCTTTGACTTTTTACATATTAAAATGCCATACTTAATAACATTTTCATTTTTCTGCTTGATTGTACATGCGTAGTGGACGCTATTTAATTTCATCTTTCGTGGAGCGGCCTATACCTACCTATGCGATTCATGTTTGAATGACAACATAAACTCAAACGGCAATTGAGAGCTCCGTGGCGCAGTGGCTTAACAATGAGTGGTCAGGTCAGGATCTGATGGGACCTTGGAGATATCGAGGGAACTCTTCAATAAATGACAGCAAATCAACCGCGATTGCTGCTATCGCGTATCTATGCATTCTTTACGCTATCACATAGTATAATATCACGCCTGTACCCATTAAAGGGACATAACTCTCAACTAAAAATGGTAACATAAAAAACTTTTTTTGAAAAAAAATATAACCGACTTCTAAAACAAACCGAAAAAAGTGTAAAATTATTATGTTTTCTTTATGTTTTTGTATTTTATGGTAGGTTATGCAAATATTACTGTAGGTACTATGTATTTTAAATAAGTATTTACTTACCACAGCTAGTTAGCTATAATAGCCCACAGGCAACTTCCCGAAGTATATGCCAGTCAGTGTCAGGACAACTGCTTTTTTGACTGCGCGATTTTAATGTGAGTGGGGCTTTTATGTAGGTTAATTAAATAAATAAAAAATGTTAGTTTGTAAATTGTTTATTAATTGTTTGTGTTCAATAGCGGATTGCAATATTCTCTTAGTACTTAGAAAGTTATCAACAATAGGCATTGTGTCACTGCAGGGACAAGCACAAACGTCTATAAAAATAGTAACGTACCTAAACGAAATACTAACAGCACAGACTTCCTTACAGAAGTCCAAAGAACACGTCTAGACAAGGTAAGTAATTAGAAGAAAACTACAATTTAGAGATCGATTGTAAATAAAATTCACAGTACAGACACAATTAGCGAAATATAAATAAAATTTTGATTTATATTATGATAGATAACGCTAGTCGAAAACTAAACACTGTCGTTGTCAGGTGGTCAGTCCAAACAAATAAAAGGCGCGATTTGTAGAAAGAGATTCGTTACGAAACGTTTGTAGGCTAGGAGGCTTGGCCTGTTTACGCTATTGATAACGAAGGCTATAAAATATGTACAACTTAGAAACTAAATCCTATGTGTATTTATCTATATTCATAACCCAATATCTGAGGTAGGTTGATCCGCTCCTTAGTTTTTATATAGTTCGTATTATTCTGTAAGTAATTAAATCTATCCAAAAATACTATAATACCATAGCAAAGCTACTATATTTTCTTAAATAATATATACTACTCTCAAATAACATCAACCGAGCCCCGAGGCGAGCTTGTGATTGGTCAGAAGTTCTTCAATTAAACCTTTTTATTCGTCCCAAAAACGACTTAGAAATATATATAAAAATATGAGTAGGTCTGTGGTAAGGTTAAATATAAACAAATATTTGCCAAGTGCGAATCGGACTTCCGAGCTTCCGTACCATCGTACAAGATTTAATATGTATATTATTATCGTCAAAAAAAGCCAAAAATACACGTCCTTTTCTAGTAGGTTAATTCAAATTTATTTTTACTATTTTTTGTTATACGGCAACAAAATACAGTTCTTAATTACACCTCTACCTGTTACGGATCATGAGATACAGCCCGCTGACAGACAGACACACGGACAGCGGAGGCTTCATAATAGGGTCCTGTTGGTTACGCTTCGGGTACGGAATCCTAAAAAGTACTTAGTTGTCCACTCACATCCGTATGGTTCTTTCTTCAAAGGACCATATTAGACACCTGCCTGGTTCTCGAATGACATGAGCAATGTAATACCTGGACTGACTTCTCTGAGTTTGTTTCGGCCGATCGGGTGCTTCTTCTCAGTTTCATGTTTTTGTCGTGTTAAAGTGTTTAAAAAAAACAAATTACAAAACAAATTTAATTTATCACTGACTGCCCTTAGATTCTTATGTACTTACATACGTGACGACTATGGACAATAACTCCCTTATGTTCAGAAGTGAACATTTTACATGTTTATTACTAAGTAGTAAAGTACGTGAGGGTAATATGGTTATCCGGTTAACACATTCATCACCACTACGATTTTCATGATGTCTTCTCGGATTCCGCCTACATTTTACGGTCGACTCGCCAGGCGAGTCGCCGGCACTGCAATATAAATTGAATCGACTCGCCACGCGAGTTCACTGGCACTACGTAAGGGTAAATTTTATGTTTTGTAATTTTTGTGGCCGTCACAGTGTACTTAATGTGTTTACGCAATTAAAAAGTGGTTCAGGACTATTCGGCTTGTAAAAATGGCAAAAAACTCTGGATAAAAAAAGTAAGTTATTGAGCGTGTTTAACCTTAAATTGTGGTTATTGTTAAGGTTATATTTTGAATTTCTAATACTTGTGAATAGACAATTTTACCCTGAAATAATTTAATACTATCTTATAACTCAAAAACTACAGCCTTATTTACATAGAAGGCTATATGATACGATGGCTTTTTATCGGTCAATCAAATAATTAAGAGACAAAAGGACGCAGCTTTATCGACGCAATTTTTACAGTTGATATTATTATAGTAAATATTTTAGTCGATTTTAGTATGGCGTAATGTAGTTCGTTTTTATTAGGTTGATTTTCTAAAAGTTTCTATAATGATTTCTTATATTTACGCGAACACTACACATGATTAAAACTACTTTTACGGATTTTATCGCGTTTATTTTTACTTTTTATTTACTTTTATTTTTAATTCCCGACGTTTCGGGCGCTTTCCAGTCCCCCGTGACCATGGGTGCTGGAAAGCGCCCGAAACGTCGGGAATTAAAAATAAAAGTAAATAAAAAGTAAAAATAAACGCGATAAAATCCGTAAAAGTAGTTTTAATCATAAAAGTTTCTAATTATTGTTAAAGCTTATTTGGTATTTTTTAATTAATATATTAGTTATAGTATACGAATTTGTGTTTTTGTATCTATCCTCCTGCTAGTTTTGGCTTTATAGGATGGCAAAGCTTAAGGTGACCACATTACCCTCAGGTAGCTGGATGACTCCTCATATACTTCGATGTCCGTCTCGGTAATACCCTCTTGACTATTTGTGCCGCCAAGTAGCAGTTCTTGCTTTGCTGTGTTTTGATCTGAAATGAGTATAAAGTGCCAGTAAACTACAGGCCGTGAGCCATTCCATTTTATTCTTATGTGGCAACGCGTTTGTAGCCTTTTTTGAAGTTTGTTGCAGGTGTCATTTACCATCAGGTAGACTAAAGTTCGTTTGTTATTTCAGTATTGGAGACATAAACATGACAGATACTTATTACCAATATCGACACCCATTTCACAATTCTGAACGATCCATGTGATTCCAAGTATCTGAAATCCAAACTTCAATACCTGGGAGATTCTCAAAATTGTTCTTTTCGTTCTTCGGGTAATCTTAAGTTGCTTTTTTTGTTTTTTTGCACCGTACTAGTTACTTATCTCACTCTTTCGCCCTTGCGGCCATCAGACTCTGTAAAGACGTCCCTCTTGACATTAAAAAGGCTGCCAACAAGTTTGTTTTTAAAAATCAAGTCCGTAAGCATGTGAAAAAAATCGTTGCTAGCTTGAACTAAGACAGTTCTTACTTTCTAAATTATTTTTTCTTAATTATTCAGATCGCTTGGTCCGTTTGGTCCCATCATCAAAGGTATCGTTAGTACTATTGTCTGTCTTCGTTTTCGGGTGCGTTACACAGTAACCCTAGAATAATGATTGACTGAGAGAGTATGATGCACCTACTACATTGTGCATGAAAGCATCATCATCATCATTACAGCCCTTCACAAGTCCACTGCTGAACATAGGCCTCCCCAAGTAATGCCACAAAGCACGGTCCTGAGCCACCTGCATCCATCGACTTCCTGCATGTCTTACCAGGTCGTCACTCCATCTAGTGGGGGGTCGCCCTACACTACGCCTACCGGTACGAGGCTGCCACTCGAGAACCTTTCTTCCCCATCGGTTATCGGTTCTTCGAGCTATATGGCCGGCCCATTGCCACTTCAGCTTACTAATCCGTTGGGCTATGTCGGTCACTCTGGTTTTACTGCGGATATCCTCATTTCTGAGCCTATCACGCAGAGAAACTCCGAGCATAGCCCTCTCCATAGCTCGCTGAGCGACCTTAAGCGTCCTCATACGGCCAGCAGTGAAGGACCACGTCTCAGATCCGTAAGTCATCACTGGCAACACGCACTGGTTGTACAATCTAGTTTTTAGAGATTGAGGTATACCTGACGAAAAGATATGCCGTAATTTCCCGAACGCTGCCCAGCCGAGTTGAATCCGTCGATTGACCTCTCGGTCGAAGTTGGACTTACCTAGTCGGACTATTTGTCCCAGGTAAACGTATTCGTCAACAACTTCGAGCATAGTGCTCCCAACAACTACCGGCATAGGTGTGACATGGACATTGAACATGATCTTTGTTTTGTCCATGTTCATCTTAAGACCTATCCGTTGGGAGGCACTATTGAGGTCATTGAGCATAGTGCTTAAGTCCTCCAGCGATTCTGCCATAAGGACTATATCGTCGGCAAATCGAAGGTGAGTGATGTACTCGCCATTGATGTCAATACCGTATCCTTTCCAGTCCAGTAGCTTGAAAACGTCTTCCAATGCAGCGGTGAAGAGTTTCGGGGATATAACGTCACCCTGTCTTACACCTCTCTGCAGTTGGATAGGTTTCGAGCTCTGGTTCTGTACTCGGATAGCCATCGTAGCCCTACTGTACAAACACTTCAGCACTTCGATATACCGACAGTCAACTTGGCACCGCTGAAGGGACTGTAGCACCGCCCAAATTTCGACGGAATCAAAGGCTTTCTCATAGTCCACATACGCCAGGCAAAGTGGCAGATTGTACTCTTCAGTCTTCTGTACAATCTGCCGCAGGGTATGTATGTGGTCTATGGTACTGAAGCCTTTTCGGAAACCGGCTTGTTCGGGAGGCTGGAAGTCGTCAAGTCTGCGTGCGAGACGATTCGTAATGACTCTCGAAAACAGCACGTAGACGCGGCTCAGAAGGGAAATCGGTCTGTAGTTCTTTAAGAGAGCGTTGTCGCCTTTCTTAAAGAACAAGACCACCGCACTTCTGCTCCACGCCTCTGGAGTAGTGCCACCATGGAGGACGGAATTGAAGAGCTTCTGAAGGACTTCAAGTACCGGTGTTCCACCCGCTTTCAGAAGCTCCGCTGTAATTCCATCCTCGCCTGGGGCCCTGCCGTTTTTAAGGTGCTGGAGAGCCATTCTAATCTCGCTTAGACTGACGTCCGGGATATCATCGGAATAGTGTCGGATAAGACTTGCTCTTGGATCGTTACTCACACTTGCGTGTGGCTCCAACGATGATGTGTACAGCTGCCCATAGAACCTCTCAATCTCACTCAAAATCTCAGGTGTCCCGGAAACGATGTTGCCACACTCAGTCTTCAGCCTTGACAGTTGGCTCTTTCTGGCAGACAGATCTCTGGCAAAGACTTTGGAGCCCTGGTTCCGCTCGATCGCTTCTTTAATACGAGAAGTATTAAAGTTGCGTAAGTCTCGCCGTATGCATTTGGAGATCTGTCTGTTCAGTTGCCTGTATGCTGTCAAATCTGTTGACGATTGCAGCCTCATCTCCCGTCTAACAGCCATGAGATTAAGAGTGTGATCGGAGAGTTTTTGTGTTCTTCTGCGGCGGGTCTTACAGAACTTAGCTCCGACCGCATGGACAGTTTCCACGAGCTTGTCGTTCATATCGTCCACTGCATTGCAATCTTCTAGGCACTGGAAGCGGTTACGTAACTCGAGCTGAAAGGTTTCGGGATTCTGGATCAGAGCACGAGGGGGGACGGAGCGTTGACTTCATTAGACGAGACCTCTCCAACCTAACGTTTAGGTTCAGTGTGCCTCTAACCATTCGGTGATCGCTGCCAGTTTTCACCCTTGCGATCACTGAGACATCACTGAACAGTTGGCGTCTGGTCGTCATAATGAAGTCAATCTCATTTTTTGTCGAACCGTCGGGGCTCGACCAGGTCCACTTCCTGTGGGGCCGCTTCTGGAAGAAAGAGTTCATCATAAAGAGTCCCTCTTTCTCCATAAAGTCGGCCAGCTGCTGGCCCCTTCGGTTCCGTTGCCCTACTCCAAATTTCCCTACCTTCAGCTCACCGCTTTCTCTTGTGCCCAGTTTTGCGTTGAAGTCTCCCATCAACACCGTGTAGTAGGTTCTGGAGGAATGTATGGCTCTGGAAATATCCTCATACATTTCCTCCACCTCCTCATCGGGATGTGCCGAGGTTGGTGCGTAAACCTGAATGACCTTCAGCGAATACCGTTTGGTGATTCTGAGTATCAGGTACGCGACCCTCGTCGACACACTCCCAATCTTTACAACGTTGTTGACGAGAGATTTGTGGACGATAAATCCGACACCTCCTTGGGACAGATGGTCGCCCTCCCGGTGATAGAACAAGTTGCCGGACTCGAGGATTGTCGTGTCCTCCCCCCTCTCTTCGGACCTCGGATAATCCAATAATATGCCAGCGCAACTTGTCTACCTCTTCTTCCAACTCCAGTATCTTCTCGTCAGTCCTCAGGGTACGTGCGTTATATGTTGCCAGGTCGAGTCGTCGTAGGTGGCAACCGAACCTCCACCGGAGATTCTTAGCACCCCCCTGCCCCGCCGTTACCATGGTCGCCACCGTAGCCAGGAATAGCGGGGCCGCCGGGGACTGGGGGCCGTCTGTTTGTGTATTTGTTCATTGGGGGGTATTTGCCATAGTTGCCACGCTTGGCGAGCGGGTTGGCAACCGCAGTTTTTTATTACGTCACAGTTGTCATCAGGAAGACGCTGCTGCCCATCTCCTGCCTGTCTCCCTCTGTCGCCTCTTACGACACCCACGGGAAGATATGGGGTAGTGGATATTCTTAACCGCCACTACACGGCAGGCATGAAAGCATAAATAAATAAATATGTATTTCGCCTTAAAACGAAGCATTATATATTTCGTTTTTTTTTAAATAAAATTGAAGTGGCAAACGAGTAAACCAAATAAAAGAGGCAACTTAAATTATTGTGCCTACTGAACAACGGCAAAGTCAGAGCGCATCGCAGACATGGCGAGAAACTAGTTCGTCTTCCTTCGGAAACACGTGCATTCTGGTCTCTCGCCAAGGCTGTCCAAGGGAACTTCTGTCAGCCATCTCTCCCATCTCTGCACAGGGAGGACGACTCACTGGCCCATTCCGCAAAGGACAAAGCCGATCTACTGGGCTCACTTTTTGCGTCCAACTCGACTCATGATGACGGGGGGAATACACCGCCGAACATCCTTATACATATCCGTTACCTTTCTGTCCATGGACACCTGCAAATAACTCAAATAAAGAAAGCCAAAGGTACGTTGTCATCTCTGATGATTAAGATGGAATGCCTTACAAGCTGTAATTACACTGGCTTTACTCTTAAGATTGAAACAGCAGTGCACGCACTGCATGAACTTCCAACCCTACGTACTCCATGTTTCGACAAAATACAAAGAGGCTTTCCTCCGCTCCCGATTTATGGTCCTCTGGGGTAGTGTTTCACCGATACAGGTACGCGCCAAAGAAGAAAATTCCGCAAATAGTATTATTATTTATGTATAATTCGGATTAAGATATACATTGCAATGAACCAATGTCTTTAATTTTTAAATCCTAGATGCCTGGAATAAAGTTATTATTATTATTATTACTGCTGCTTGGCGCCAGAAATAGTTAGGATGGTGGTACATACCCAGCGGACTCTTAGGAAGAAAAAGGGTCCTATTAGACTACTAGCGGTACACTCCACAAATTACAGTGCTTTATTAATTGGCATTCGTTAGTCGATTACTAAAGCGCTTTAATATCGCGCTTTATGCTTTTTTTGTAGGATAGGGTGATAAACGAGCACACAGTCCACCTTATGGTAAGTGATTGCAGTGGCCCATAGACATCTACATCTTTCCTGGATTACGAATCAAAATGCAGATGCGTTGTCACCCGTGAGGATTAAGATGGAATGCCTCGTTTCCAGTAAAAAGGGTCTCCGGTTCTCTACACTCACCATACGAAACACAGCAGCATTAAGCTGCTATTTTACGCTGGTATTCTGTGAGAGCGTGGTCCCCAGTCGAGCCGACCCATTCGTGCTACAACAATACTACTGATATAACTGCAGCATAGCTCTACCACGTATAAATGTTTTCTTGAGTTGTTTTATTTTTATAAAGACACTTCGATGTGTAATACGTTTTTACGTTATATGATAACGAATAAAACGAGTTGTAGTGTTTTCTTTATGCCTTACGTGTACGACCAATAAAAATGAACGTCTGCGTCGTAAACGGTGTCTTAAATCTATCAAAACATTGTTGCAGATATAACTTGCATAAAAGTAAAGGTTAAACTAAATAACATAATAAACACAAACGCCTAAATAAAAAGGCAAGACAAATGATGGTTTACTTTTTACCCGGAAGATCAAGATTTAATTAATATTACTTTTGAACCTAGTATCAACAAAGAACAAGTGTTTACCTCATTTTATAAAGTTTTCCATTTCACAAAAAAATACATATATTCTACATTCGCGGATAAAATATAGCCCAGATCAACTTTTTTTTGATAACTATTGGTTTGTTT